>JAAALK010000079.1:53551028-53796321 GCA_019279435.1 Zizania palustris | reverse complement strand
AAGGGCGGGTTGCGTGACATCCCACAGTTAGTCTACTTTGAAAATGTATGTGCATGTTGAATTGTCATGTAAGGACTGTTGTGCGAGGAGGTAAAACGTACTCCTCGAGTTAGTGGATGTTGTTGATGTTCATGTCTACTTTTCCGCATAATTAAATGTGATTACATTAAATGCAATAACTGTAAATGTACTCTTCCGCACTTGGAGCCATACCCTTCCTTGTTTATTACCTTGCATTATTATTTGCATTTGCGGTGGCTTGTTGAGTACTTTTTGTACTCATACCCGTTGGACCCCACAGAGGATACCTACTATGAAGACGGTCTGGAGTAGCGACCCAGTCGAGAAGAAAGATCCTGAAGAAGGAGTTCGTCATGCCGTTTTTCTAAAATATTTTATTTGCTGCTTTTACTAAAGACAATGATGTAATAATTATGGTCTGCGTGCCATGAATACTGTATGATGTACGTATGTCGCATGATGAACCTCTTGGATTATGTTTTTCTTATGAAATTCAATAATGTCTCGATTTGATAAATCGGGGCGTGACAAGATGGTATCAGAGCCGACTCGACTGTAGGAAGCCAAACAGACCCGCCTAGCCACGGACCATAGGAAATTATTTCTCGAAAATCTAATTTACAAATTTTGTTCCTCTCCTCACTTTTATTCAACTTGCTGTTTTGTAGATGCCAGTCTACCGGGTTCAAAGCTTCTGCCGACACTTTGAGGGCTTCGTCAGGGAACTCCGGATGATGCTCACATTCCTCGGGTTCCTCTTCGAACCCGAATTCCAAGGGATCTACTTGGAAGAATTCGCCGGGCCTTGCGACGTCTCCCTCACCGTCCACGGCTCCGGAGAGCATCTGCCACCCTACACTACGGCACTTGGAGGCCCGACCTTCGACGTCGCGTGCCAACGAGTCGCCCTCCAGGCCCTCATGGAGCTGAGGATGATCTACGACGATCGTCTTCAGAACACATCCTTCCGGCTTGTGCCGAAGCGTACTCCCGGCGCCCACCGCAGTATCTACCACGGAGTTCACTCCGTGCGTGATCCAGCCATGGCCCGGCAGTCACGTCTTCTACAAGCTATGGATGATCTCCATACTGAGGCGGTGCTCGACGCCGACGAGCACCATGAGGCGGTTGAGTTCCTTCGTGAGGAAACGAAGCACCTGATCCAGCAAAATGGCGAACTGCAGCGCAAGATCATACAGCTGCAGAAGGACATCGCTGAGATGGTCCCTCTCCTTCCGAGGAAGAGGAAGCCCATCCGTGAGCCCGTCCCTCGCCCCAAGCGGATCCCACCTCACCCCTCCACCGCCGGACCATCTACCGCCAGCATCCCTGCACCACGCCCCGGCCTCGTCTCCGACCCTATCATCGAGAACTTTCTCGAGCCCAACGTCCCTTCGGAGCCGCGCACTCGTGGTTCCGAGAGCACGGAGACTGCCTCCGGTGGCGAGTAGGCGTAGGAGTCACCAGTTTAAAAATAAAAATTCGTATGTGGTGCTACCCATGACGAGTGTGTCTTGGGTAGAATAAAAACTTGATTGTAATGAACATTTTACCACTGAAATTATATATGAGATGAAGTTATTATCATACATTGTTTTGTCAATTCTTTTGCCTTATGACTATGCATATTCAGAAGATGGCCGACCACCAGAACCCCGATTCCAACAACGGAGCAGGAGGAAGCCGAGATGCGCCCGAGGGTGTTGTACCCAACTGGGGTGCGACAGGCCCACGTCAGTCTGGGTCGCCTTCCGCCAACCACCCCACCTTGGCGGAAATGATGGCGAACCAGAATCATCTGATCACCGCCCTCCTCACCCAAATGCAGCACCAACAGGCTCAGTTGGACCGTCTGCAGAACGGGGAGTCCGCCCCTCGCGCACCAGCACCCGCGGCCGCTCCGCAACTCTCCGAGTTCTTGCGCGTGCGCCCGCCCATCTTCTCGAGCACGACCAACCCGATGGAGGCCGGAGATTGGCTCCGCACCATCGAGAAGAAGCTCGACCTCCTCCCCTGCACAGACCGGGAGCGAGTGGCCTTCGCCACTCATCAGCTCCAGGGTCCCGCCGCCGAGTGGTGGGACAACTACCGTGCGTCCCAGCCTGAGGGCCACATGGTGACTTGGGCGGAGTTCACCATCGCCTTCCGCGCCGCCCACGTCCCCGCCGGTGTCATCGCGGTGAAACAGCAGGAGTTCCGCGACCTGCAACAAGGCAACCGAACTGTCATGGAGTACCTCCATGAGTTCAACCGCCTCGCTCGCTACGCACCGGAGGAAGTGCGCACCGACGCCCTCCGCCAAGCCAAGTTCCTAAGGGGACTTAAGGATGAGCTGTCCATCCAGCTCGTCGCCGCCGACTTCGCCGACTTCCAGCGGCTTGTCAACAAAGCGCTCATCCAAGAGACTGAGCAGAACAAGTTGGACCTCAAGAAGAGGAAGATGATCGCCTTCAAGCACCAGCAGGCGAACACTCAGAGGCCCCGCTTCGTCCCTCCGCCACCAGCGCCCGCCTACCATCCTCGACCCGCCTTCAGGCCACCTCACGCAGCCGGTGGATCCAACGCCGGGCATCCTCGCCCCGCTCCACCAGCTCCGGCCGCTCAGCCGGCACCAGCCGCCAAGGCCCCGATCTTGAGGGATCGCCAAGGAAGGCCGGTTGTCTGCTTCAACTGCCGCAAGGAAGGGCACTACTCGCACCAGTGTCCTCACCCCAAGCAGAACCAAGGCGCAGCACCCCACCAGGCCGTTCGCGCCCGCGTCAACCACATCAGCGCGGAGGAAGCTCAGGAGGCTCCTGAAGTCGTACTCGGTACGTTTACTATGAATTCCGTACCGGCCATCGTATTATTTGACTCTGGAGCAACCCACTCCTTCGTCTCCGAGGATTTCGTAAAATCACATGGACTGGACGTACTTCCGCTACCCACACCCATGGTTATTACTACTCCCGGCAACAAGACCTTAGCCCGCTTATATAGCCCTAAGGTTCAGATTGAGATCCTAGGAGTATTGTTTCGAGCCGAGCCAGTTCTCATCCAATGCACCGGACTTGATTTCATCCTAGGGATGGATTGGTTGATGAAGCATAAAGGTGTGATCAACTGTGCCAACAAATCCGTCACGGTGACCAACCCAGAAGGCGAAGTCGTTACCTTTCGTATGACCAGTCGCAAGCCGCTCAGTGCGTCCCTTCACTCTTTGGCCCTTGAAGAAGTACCCATAGTCAAGGAGTTCGCGGACGTCTTTCCTGAAGATCTACCGGGAATGCCTCCCAAGCGAGACATCGAATTCAGGATCGAGCTTGTCCCCGGCACCACTCCAATTTCCAAGCGCCCATACCGGATGGCCGCCAATGAACTAGCTGAGGTCAAAGCCAATATTGAAGACCTAGAGCAGAAAGGGTACATCCGACCGAGTACCTCACCCTGGGGTGCCCCGGTTATCTTTGCCTTAAAGAAGGACAAGACCAAAAGGATGTGTGTGGACTATAGGGCCTTGAACGATGTAACCATCAAGAACAAGTATCCTCTGCCACGGATCGACGATCTGTTCGATCAACTGAAGGGATCCTCGGTGTTCTCCAAGATTGACCTCAGGTCGGGATATCACCAATTGAGGATTAGAGAAGAGGATATACCCAAGACTGCCTTCACCTCCCGTTATGGCCTCTACGAGTATACGGTGATGTCGTTCGGACTCACGAATGCCCCGGCCTTCTTCATGAACATGATGAACAATGTATTCATGGAGTTCTTGGACAAGTTCATCGTGGTATTCATCGACGATATCCTCGTTACTCCAAAACCAAGGAAGAACACGAGACCCACCTCCGTCTGACCCTCGGAAAGCTAAGGGAGCAGCAACTGTACGCCAAATACAGCAAATGCGAATTTTGGTCGTCTGAGGTGAAGTTCCTCGGCCATGTCATATCCGCCGGAGGAATAGCAGTAGACCCAACCACCGTTGAAGCGGTAACCAACTGGCTACAGCCAACGACCGTGACCGAGATCCGGAGTTTTCTCGGATTGGCCGGATACTACCGCCGGTTCATCGAGAATTTTTCCAAGATCGCTAAGCCTATGACCAGACTTCTGCAAAAAGAGGTGAAGTTTGATTGGACCCCCGACTGCGAAGAAAGTTTCCAAACCCTCAAGAAGAAGCTTGTGTCAGCTCCCATTCTGACTCTGCCAGACATCCGGAAAGACTTCCATGTCTACTGCGATGCCTCTCGTCAAGGATTGGGATGCGTCTTAATGCAAGAAGGGAAGGTGATATCCTATGCCTCCCGGCAGTTGAGACCGCATGAGCTGAACTACCCAACCCACGACCTGGAACTAGCAGCCGTGGTTCATGCCTTGAAGATATGGAGACATTACCTTGTGGGAAATCGGTGTGAGGTCTTCACCGACCACAAGAGCCTCAAGTATATATTCACCCAACCAGATCTGAACCTCAGGCAAAGAAGATGGTTGGAACTGATCAAGGATTACGACTTGGGCATCCATTATCATCCGGGCAAAGCGAACGTGGTGGCAGACGCCCTTAGTCGAAAAGGGTACTGCAATGCCATCATGATTCAAGACCAGGCTCCTCTACTTTATAAAGAGATGGAAAAGCTAAACCTAGGGATCACCACCCGAGAGTACCTCGCTGCCTTGGAGTCTCGACCTGTCTTAATAGACCAGATCCGAGAGAAGCAGAAGGAAGACCCGGACATCCTGGAGATCCAGCAAAACATGAGGAAGGGTAAAGCCCCCGGATTCTCCGAGGATGAACATGGTACCATTTGGTTCGGAAACCGAGTATGCGTACCCAACCTACCTGAGTTGAAGACCCTCATCCTTCAGGAAGCCCACGATACTCTATACTCCATTCACCCCGGGAGTACAAAGATGTATCAAGACCTGAAGGAAAAATATTGGTGGGTCAGTATGAAGAGAGAGATAGCTGAGTATGTGGCCAAGTGCGACACATGCCGGCGAGTCAAGGCAGAGCATCAGAGACCTGCCGGGCTTCTTCAACCCCTCAAAGTCCCTGAATGGAAGTGGGAAGAAATAGGAATGGACTTCATCACGGGACTACCCAGGACCCAAGCTGGTCATGATTCTATCTGGGTGATCGTCGATCGACTCACCAAGGTAGCTCACTTCGTTCCGGTCAAGACAACTTACACCGTCGCCAAGTTGGCTGAGTTGTATATGACCCGGATCGTGTGCCTCCACGGAGTTCCCAAGAAGATTGTATCTGACCGCGGGAGTCAGTTTACCTCCAAGTTTTGGAAGAACCTTCAAGAGGAACTCGGCACCCGGCTGAACTTTAGCACCGCCTATCATCCACAGACCGACGGTCAAACCGAAAGGGTCAACCAGATATTGGAGGATATGCTTAGAGCTTGTGCTCTAGACTTTGGCGGAATGTGGGACAAGAACTTACCTTATGCAGAGTTCTCCTACAACAACAGCTATCAAGCCAGCCTGCAAATGTCCCCGTTCGAAGCACTCTATGGGCGTAAGTGCAGAACGCCGTTGCTCTGGGATCAAACCGGAGAGTCACAACTGTTTGGGACAGATTTATTGAGAGAAGCCGAAGAGAAAGTTAAGATCATAAGAGACCGCTTGAAGGCCGCCCAATCCAGGCAAAAGAGCTACGCCGATAACCGTCGAAGAGATCTAGCCTTTGAGGAGGGCGATTACGTCTACCTCCGAGTCACTCCCCTCCGTGGCACTCAAAGGTTCAACATGAAAGGCAAACTAGCACCCCGCTACGTCGGACCTTTCCAGATCCTCCATCGACAAGGAGAAGTGGCATATCAACTTGAACTGCCTCCATCCTTGGCAGGCGTTCATGATGTGTTCCATGTCTCGCAGCTGAAGAAGTGTCTCCGTGTGCCCACCGAGCAAGCCGACCTTCAGCAGCTCAACGTCCAAGAAGACTTGACCTACATAGAGAGACCCGTCAAGATCTTGGAAACCAAGGAAAGAGTAACCAGAAGTCGCGTCGTCCGCTTCTGCAAAGTCCAATGGAACAACCATCCCGCAGAAGAAGCCACTTGGGAAAAAGAAGACGAGCTGAAAGCCCAATACCCCGAGCTATTCGAGTAGCCTTCCAATCTCGAGGACGAGATTCTTGTAAGGGGGATAGGTTTGTAACACCCCAAATTTTCAAAACAATAAATATATTATTAAATTCAATTTCTTGGAATTATTATTTCTGAAAATACTTTTAATTCCCTTTTATACCCTTTTGAACTACAACATAGAGTAGATGATCAAATTAGGAGGTGAAACTTTTTGTATATGATCCTAAGGCCAAGAGACAATTTTGAGAATTTTTACAAATTTTTACTCACTTTGGAAATGCCCCAAAAGGTTTAAACTATTTTCTGTAATTATTTTTATTCAGAAATACTTAGAAACAGTACTGGGCCGTTTCCCCTCCCCTCCCTCTCTCCCGGCCGGCCCAGCCCACTCCCACCCGCGCGCGCCTTCTGACCAGTGGAGCCCACCCGTCAGTGAGCCCCTCTCCTCTCACGCGCGCACCCGACGCCTTGGCCCCACCTGTCGGCGCCAACTTTCTCCCCTCGCGCCCGAGCCCGACCCCACCCGTCAGTCTCCTCTCTCGCGCGCTCGTACCCGCTGACCACCTTGGTCCACCTGTCAGACCCGTCTTCCCCGCGGGATCCGCCCCCAAATCCCCCCCCCTCGCCGGCCGAAGCCCTAACTCCGCCTAGGATCCGCCCTCGCCGGCCCCCTCCCTTTAATCCGACGCGTGCATTGAAATCCCCTCACCACGCCGGCCGTTTCCCCCTATTAATCCCGCCCGATTCGCGTCCAGGTTCAATGAACCGCGTTCAACCCGAGCTCACCGGCGTCAAAGCGCAATTAACCGCGGCCACCGTCAATTTCGCCCTCCCTGCCCCCGCCGGTACCTCTATTTAATCCCTTGCCCTCCACCGCGTTCGGTCCACGCCTCCATTCGCACTCAAACCAAGCAGAGCGCCCGCACTTCGCCGTTTAGAGCACTCCCTCTGTTTCGTCTCCGGCCGCCCCTCGCCGTCGCCTCGGACCACCCCGGCCCTCGCCTCCGCCACCAACGTGATCACCAGGACCTCACCAACCTCGGCCACCGCTCCGTCGACGACGAACCTCGCCGGATCGCCGTCGCCGCCAAGGACCCGAACGCCTCCACCGCCTCCGCTCGTCGCCGGCCTCACTCCGTCGACCGCTCGCCGCCGCAAGGGTACCCCCGTGATCCTCGTGAACCCCTCTTTCCATTTTAGGCCTTAGACCCGCCCGCCGTCGCTCGCCGTGGCCGCTGGCCCGCTCGCCGTCGTCGGAGAAGACGACCGGCACGGGTCGAGTACCCGTGCCGTGTCGGATTCGCGCACGACCGTGCGATCTGGATCCGACGGCGACGATTAATCCCCGCGTGCGGTTTAATCTGATCCGTTAGATCTCGGCGAAGGGGTACGTTATAATCTCGGCCGTCCGTTAGTTTTAAAATCCCGCATCGCATCTGGGTCGTCCATCGCGTACCGGTTCAGCGTTTTAATCCTGGCCGTCCACGCCAACTTAACCCTCCCGCCTCGCTCTCGCGCGTTGGATCTGGATCCAACGGTTCAGATCAACCCGGCGCACGCGCACAGTGCGCGGGTTCACCGTGGGCCTGGCTCACCGTGGACCCGGGAGGTTTAAAATTTGAAAATAAATTCCAGAAATGCTTTTAAACTTGTAAAATTCATATCTAATGCATTTGAACTCTAAAAATTACCATTCCAATTTCAGAAAATTCATAAAATTATTCTCTACATGTTTGTGCAATAAAAACAGTAGGTTTACTTTGACATTTTCATGTTTATTTAAATAAGTATTCAAATGCCCTTAGGATTAAATTGCAAATTTAAATATTTAAACTCCAGAAAATTTATATAATTGTTCCCTTCTGTTTAAACACTAGGACCACTGAGTTTTCTCTGAATCATTCATATTAAATTGATTAGAAAACTTAATGTAGTATTATTCACACTTAAAACCCCTTTTTAGGAAAAACAATAATTCATTTTGATTCATTTTAAATTATTTATGAAATAAAATTCAGAACCTTAACAACTGATTTTCTTTAAGGTCAAACCAACTTAAACCCATATGCTTGTTGTGTGATTTTACGTTGTTTATATCGAATGTTGTATTTATTTTACTTTATTATTATTGAAAAGACTACGACGCCGTCGAGGAGCCGGAATACTTCCCGGAAGTTCCTCCCTCCCCATTCGCTGAACAAGGCAAGTCACCAAACCAATCTTTTGAGCATATTGAACCCATGTTTGATTAAACTATCGTTAAAACACATAGGTTATATATGCATTAGTCAAATGAACCCTTACAATATATTTATTTAGGATCCCCCGACCTTGATGTGCAACCCAAGCCATGCTCTCTAGCCTAAACTCCTTGTCACCATATGATATATGTTATTAGCTAGTGTCCAATGTATCGACACGATCGCTATAGGATAAAAATGAGTCGTAGTACTTGGTTCTACTATATGATCCCCATGGTTTCTTATCTATGGAATTCTGTCGGTGTTGGAGTTATGGTTGTGAGTGAATGCATGGTGGGTTCCGGGTGCAAGCTAGGGCATTGGTCGGTAGCACCCGGGGCACTATAAGGACCGGTCTGAGGGATCCGTTGCAATACACTTCCGTACTAACCACAAGTCTAGTGGGTAAGTCCTAACTAAGGTATGGGTTGTTCCAAACCGAGGCCACCAATTGGAGATGGGTCAAGTTGCACCTGCGGGTGACTTGTACCAATGTGGCGCAAAAGGGGGTGCGACGTTAGCCGGGATGCGGCCCGGCGCGCCGGCGAAACCTAGAGCGGGTGGTTATCGCTTGGAACATCTCATATTGAGGTTTTGGCACGAGTTCCCGTGAAATGGGTCATCTCGTTGGGATGAGTGCGTGCCTTGTGGGTACAGTAGTACACCTCTGATCAGAGTCATAAATCTTTTCGAAAAGCCGAGCCCACGGTCAAGGGCGGGTTGCGTGACATCCCACAGTTAGTCTACTTTGAAAATGTATGTGCATGTTGAATTGTCATGTAAGGACTGTTGTGCGAGGAGGTAAAACGTACTCCTCGAGTTAGTGGATGTTGTTGATGTTCATGTCTACTTTTCCGCATAATTAAAATGTGATTACATTAAATGCAATAACTGTAAATGTACTCTTCCGCACTTGGAGCCATTACCCTTCCTTGTTTATTACCTTGCATTATTATTTGCATTTGCGGTGGCTTGTTGAGTACTTTTTGTACTCATACCCGTTGGACCCCACAGAGGATACCTACTATGAAGACGGTCTGGAGTAGCGACCCAGTCGAGAAGAAAGATCCTGAAGAAGGAGTTCGTCATGCCGTTTTCTAAAATATTTTATTTGCTGCTTTTACTAAAGACAATGATGTAATAATTATGGTCTGCGTGCCATGAATACTGTATGATGTACGTATGTCGCATGATGAACCTCTTGGATTATTGTTTTTCTTATGAAATTCAATAATGTCTCGATTTGATAAATCGGGGCGTGACACTGGCTGACGCGAGCGGCGGGAGAGAGAGGGAAGGGACACGCCGACAGGTGAGTCCCACTTGGCAGTGGCCTTCTTGGTGACAGTTGAAGCACACAATTAGGTTGTCGTTCCTGTCCCTCTTGTATCCGGTAGCTTGCGCTTGTGTCCTTCCGGCTGGCGGTGCTTGGGATGGGATGCCTGTGCTTGGTCCTCCCAGGGTGGTTCGTGGCTTGGCAGGGGTTGGGGCTTGAGGTGGAATCAACCTGGTTTCCTACATAATTGCTTTGTTCACCAATCTCTGAAAGTTGGCGAAGTCCCCGTAGATTAACTGAAGGGAGAGCTCATGTTGTTGTTGTTGGAGACGGAACAACTGTGCTTGCTGCTCTTGCATCTGGGTAAGCAGCGTGGCGATCAGTTGGTTTGTTTTGCCATCATCTCCGCTAGTGTGGGATGATAAACAACGGGGGTCCGCTGTTGGCCAGCTGCACCCCACTGAGGCAGATTGCCTGAGGTGTTTCCGTCGCGTGGGGCTTCTGATCCTTGGTCATTGGCCATCCTGAAGTTGAAGGGTTCAAAAAGAAGGTGCCAAAATTAAGGGGGAATTGTTACTGATTTTATTGACCAAGATGAATAGTTTGACCTAGATGCTTACATATTTTATTTTAATCTCTTATTAACTTTCACACTCATGCCTTACATTATTTTTAATATAAATGATTTATCATGTATTTTATTCACACAACATTCATGTTGTAATATATTTTATTTATTAGTGTTAGAGGTTTAAGATGAAATGATGTTGATTATATCTTATTGAATTCTTTGGTGCCCAAAAATTCCAGAAAATTTTTGGAACGCAATTTAATGCTTAGAATCTTTAGGAAAATACTCTAGCCATTTGTTATTTTTAAATGAAATTTTTAGGCTTGTATTTTAGCTTTCCTCTTTCTTGATTTATACTGAATCATTTTCTTGCAATTCATTTATTAATTACTTTATTTTATTTCTAATGCCTGACGAGAATCAAGGCGTTACACTCTGCGCCACATCCCTTCACATCCCTCTCGAATTCCCCCTTTCCGACGCTGACAGGTGAGTCTGTTGTCAAAAAAGGTCTTTTGGCAAAATCCTGAAATATCAGCGGTGGTTGGGATCCCCGATGCAACGTTCCGTCAAAAGCGAAGGTTCGCCGCCCAAGGCGATCCCTTGGAGATCCCTAGAAAGCGCTTAGGGAGTCGAAAGGGCATCAGGTTGCACAAAGTAACATCCGGGTATTTAAAGCCTTAAGCCCCTCTAGGGAACGCAGTTGATGGGCACCTTGACGCAAGACCCCTTCACGACCTGAAGTGCTCTAGAGTAAGTCATAAGGTCCGTTCATATTCTAAATTCTAGCGTAAGATTATTTCTTGTGAATATTGCCTTTCTCGCGAAGCAGGACGTTCGAAGAGACATATTCGAGGGGCTACTATTGGGGAGAAATAATTTCGTCGGCCACGTGATTAAGCAAAGAGGCTCTGATGGCAGCTTCAGAGCCTATGCATTCTGAGCCCTCTAGCGCCTCGAGGACACTCTGGAAGAAAGAACCCCGAAGCCCGTGGCGCAAACTAAACGACATCGGAGGAGGGGTTTGAAGCCTCTAAAATACCGTCTCCTTTGGCTATCACAAGGACACCCCTTGGAGCTCCGCCTCGGAGGGGCGCCACCAAACGGGACAAGACATTTGCTTTACAAAGGCGGGTGCCGCCAAACGATACAAGACATGTGCTTTACAGAGACATTCACACATGTTTGTACCATTTTATCCCTACGGGATCTCGTGAATAGAGTCCATTATGACAATTGTAACTAGAGGGTAAAGTAGTATTTTCCTAGCAGATCCCTGCCTATAAATACCCCCACCTTCTAGGGATTCAGATTCAAGTAATCACATACATTTCGAACCAGGCCAAAGCTATTATCCTATTCGGAGGCTCCGCTTGGACCGAAACTGACTCCGTCCACCAGCTAAGCCCTTCTAGACTATTAGAACCTGTTAGCGTAATCTTTTACACCAACATCTAATATTTGTCTATTCTTCTACAATAAAGGGGAGTAACATTATTTTGACTTAAAGCAACAAAGACGATTCTTCAAGATTCGAATACAGAGTTTGCTCTAAAGGATCTAGGCGATTTACATTATTTTCTTGGCATTCAAATGGAGGCGAAAGACACCCTGTTGATGACTCAAAAAATGCAACCGATACTCTAAAACAACTAAGGGAGCATTTTGTTCCATGGACTAAAGTTTAGTCCATGTCATATTGGATGTTTGGACATTAATTTGGAGGATTAGACGTGAAATAATTATAAAAATAATTGCAGAATCAGAGGATTATTTGCGAGACAAATTTATTAAGCCTAATTAATCCATGATTAGCAAATATTTATTGTAGTATCACATTATCAAATCATGGCGTAATTATACTCATTAGATTCGCCTCGCGAATAATCCACCAATTATAAATGAGTTTTATAAATAATCTATATTTAATACCCTAAAATAGCATTCAAACATTCGGTGTGACGGAAAACTTTTAGAGAACCGTTAGGATACGAGAAATAGCAACCAAACGGGTACTAAATATGAAGTGCAAACATGTAAGCATATCGGAGAAATTGTTTGTCTTTGATGGAGAACCGTTAGGACTTGACAATGCTACTACGTATAGGAGTATTGTAGGGGCATTACAGTATATGGCCCTAACTGGTATTGCATTTTTTGTTAATAAAATTTGTCAATATCTACATGCTCCAGTTACAATACATTATACAATTGTCAAAAAAATTTCTACTTGATTGGGCAGGGTGTCGAGATGACTGAAGATCAATCGGAGGATTTGTAGTATTTTTAGGTTCAAATTTAATATCATAGTGTGGGAAGAAGCAAGCAACTGATAGGCCGAATATAAAGTTACAGCAAATTCTACAACTGATATAATGTGGGTGCAAACAATGTTAAAATAATTGAGTGTAAGAACACATGCAATAACAATGCAACTGTTTTGTAATAATCTTAGTGTAAAATATTTACTTCCTCCGGTTCACAAAACAAGTCATTTTGGACATAATTTCATATATCAATAAGTTATTAATTAACATGTATTTTTCTTGTTTGCCCTTGTTAAATACAACGCGTTAATAAAAATAGCGCATAAAACGAGAAGAAACATTACTACTTTATATATAAACATTCAAAATACAAAATAAAATGTAAAACGATTTATTTTAGCACGGACTCTTAGTACAAGCTAAAACGACGAGTATATATTAATCATGTGATTGATGACTCAAAAAAGCATATTAAGAGTACTATAAAAATAAAGAATTGCACACCACCAGTTGAGATCCATTTTGTCTCAACAAACGATAAGGATCTTTTTGTTTAGATTGTATTTTTTTTTTTGAAATAGGTCACATGGGCCCGACCTTGTTTGAAGGTCATGGTGTGTCGGGATGTGAACGAGAATTTTCCAGGAAATCACCTATCCTGGTACTACTCTAGTCTGAGCACACTTAACAATGGAGTTCTGAGGAGATTTGGTGTCAGCTAACTCACATCATCTCTTTTACATTTAGATTGTCTCTTATCATAAGGCTGGAATTTTTACGTACATTCGCCACAGGACGAGTCTGTCTTGTCCAATCAATCAACACGCAGACGTCTTCTGTGATAGCTTGCTTTGAAGTGGCTCTGTGGTGACTTCAACTCTTCAGCTCGTGGAAGGCTGGAAGCCCCCCCCTCCCCCTCTGACCACCGCGTAATTACCTTCAAATAATGCCTTTTTAGTATAAGCTAATATTAAAAAAAAGAAACTGAATAAAAAAATATCTCATCGTGTTATCAAAAAACAATTTAAACAAATGAAATATTACGTGATATTATTTGTAACATCAAGAAACACATAGATTTTCTATTTTTAGGGAATATTTTCTTAAGATATCGAACTACACGTGAGGTGAAAATACGCATTGAACTACACGTCTGCAGGGCGCGGCGCCGCTCTAGCTTCCCGCGCCGCGCACAGAAACCCCTCGTCTAACGAGCTGGGAGCCGGGGAGCCCCGGGGAGGCCTCGGCGTTTCACCTCCGCGCCATTAAAACTGTCGTCCTCAAGCACGTCGCTGGCACCGCAATCTTCCCATCTCGCCCTGACACCATCGACAAGCGTTCGTTCTAGTTGCAACTGTAAGCATGTCCAAGAAGCTCGCGATGGCGCCCAAGCAATCGAAGGACATGGCGGGCGTCGACGGCAAGGCGTTGGTCGTCGCGGCGGCCAGCGACGTCGTCACCAGTAGCGCCATTGCGGCGTCCTACAACGACCAGATACGCCCGCTCCTCGACGCCGTCGACCGGCTGCGCCGCCTCAAGGTGACGCAAGAGGGCATTCAGCTGCCGACCATCGTCGTCGTCGGCGACCAGTCCAGCGGCAAGTCGAGCGTTCTCGAGTCGCTGGCTGGCATCAGCCTCCCCCGTGGCCAGGGCATCTGCACCCGCGTGCCGCTCGTCATGCGGCTGCAGGACGACCCCTCCGCCGACTCTGCAAAGCTGCAGCTAGAGTACAGCAACGGACGCGTGGTTACCACGTCCGAGGCCCAGGTCGCGGATGCGATCAACGCCGCCACGGCGGAGATCGCCGGTAGTGGCAAAGGAATCTCCGACGCGCCTATAACACTCGTTGTGCGGAAGCGTGGTGTCCCCGATCTCACCCTCGTCGACCTCCCGGGCATCACGCGCGTGCCTGTCAAGGGCCAGCCTGACGACATCTACGATCAGATTGCGCGGATCATCAAGGAGTACATCGCGCCGAAGGAGAGCATCATCCTTAACGTGCTCTCCGCCACGGTAGACTTCCCGACATGTGAGTCCATTCGTATGTCGCAGCAGGTGGATCGCACCGGCGAGCGCACCCTCGCCGTGGTGACCAAGGCAGACAAGGCTCCCGAAGGCCTGCTCGAGAAGGTCACAATGGATGAAGTCAATATCGGCCTCGGCTACGTCTGTGTCCGGAACCGCATTGGTGAGGAGACGTACGACCAGGCGCGCGTCGAGGAGGAGCGACTGTTCAAGTACCATCCGCTCCTCTCCAAGATCGACGAGTCCATGGTCGGCATCCCCGTTCTCGCGCAGCGGCTGATGCAGATCCAATCTACCATCATCGCCAAGTGCCTCCCCGACATTGTCAAGCAGATCAACGACCGCCTCAGCCGCAACAGCGCCGAGCTCGACCAGATGCCGCCGGACCTCAACAACGTTGCTGACGCGGTGAGAGTATTCTTCCACATTGTGAAGCAGGTGAGCGCATCCTTGGAGAAGCTCCTCGTGCGCGGTGAGTTCGACGAGTTCCCCGAGGACCGCAATCTCCACGGCACCGCGCGCATCGCCGAGATGATGAATGGCTACTTGAAGAGGCTCCCCGCGCAGTGTCCGGTGGACAGCAACGGCGACAACCTCTTCCTTATGGAAGAAGTTCGCGTGCTGGAGGAGACCAAGGGGATCAACCTCCCCAACTTCCTCCCGAGGTCGGCGTTCCTAGTCCTTCTGAAGAAGAAGGTCGAGACCGTGGGACACGTGCCGCAAGACCTCGTCGACGAGGTGTGGGGTTACGTCGAGGACGTGGTGGTCAAGATCTTGGCAAAGCATTCGGAGAACTTCCCGCAAGTCCAGTCGTCGTGCCGCCGCGCCGTGCAGAGCCTGATGGACAAGGCGCGCGCCCGTTCGGCGCAGCACGTGAAGGAGCTCATCGAGATGGAGCTCATCGCCGACTACACTGCGAACCCGGATTATATGAAATCTTGGACTGAAATTATGGATTGCCATGAGGACTTTATGGAAGCTGTGGAGGACAGGTCGAAGCCGACGTCGATCTCTCTGGAGGTGTTTGGTGCGGTGGACGTGTCGCACCTCAGGGAGCACGTCGGCTTGGCGGGTCAGGCATTCGACCTGAGGGCTCGACTGACGGCGTACTGGAAGAGTATTGTGCTCCGTCTCGTCGACGGGCTAGCGCTTCACGTCCTTCGCGGCGTCAAGAGGCTCGTGGAGCACGACCTAGAGACGGAGCTTGCTGATGAGCTCCTGGGAAACAAGATGGCTGGCGTGGAGCGCATGCTGTCTCCGTCTCCCAGCACCGGCTCCAAGCGCGAGCGCCTGAAGAAGAGCATCGTCTTGCTTCGCCAGTCCAAAGAAGTTGTTGCAAACATTATGGACAGGATCAGTGCCTCTGGTGAACCCTAAGCTAGTTAGCTATCATGCATACTGTTTCATGTTGCTTTTGGTGCCTTTCTTTTGCTGAACTACGTTATCTTATCGTTGTTGGGTCTTGTGAACTATCTTATGCTGTTGGATGATTAATTGCATGTTTCGATCTTTTCGTATTGATCGTTTTGTTTTTTTGATAGTATTAATTATTGACGCCGTGGTTTCACTTGATAATAACGATGGATGTGGTTCATTGACACGTTGATGGACTTCTGTAGCTTTCAGCAATATTCCATTTGGCATGGAATTGATCAAAGGTTTGTCAACAAATGGCCTGGCAATATGCTGCATTGGTATGTCTTCAGCTCTCTTAGGCCTTGTTTCGATTAGGATTGCTTATTTTAGTGACTAAAATTTAGTCTCATTTAGTCCCTAAAATTCCAAACATGATTACTTATTGGGACTAAATTTTAGTCCCTAACATTTAGTCTATTAGTCCCTTGTATGTTGCTTATTCGTACTAAAAATGTCATGTATATTTTATCATCATTTTTGAACCCTTTATTAAATGATGTTTAGTCCCTACATCCAGACAAGAGGATTAAATTTTAGTCATTACTAAAATAAGTAAGTTTTAGTTCCTAAAAATAAGAATCATCCAAACAGGGCCTTAAGCTCTTTATGTGAGTCAAAAACTCATGCCCTCACATTGCAGATAACTTGAGTAGAGAAAATAAGAACACACACTACAAGAAAACAATAAACTTCCGTCGGCCAAAGCCGACGGAAGTTAGGCTAATACCGACGAAAGAAGCTAACTTCCGTCGGCAAAACCTTAACTTCCGTCGGCATTTGGCCGACGGAAACGCTTCGACGGAAGTTAGCTAACTTCCGTCGGCCACCGACGAAAATTAACTAATTTTCGTCGGCTAAACCTGGCCGACGGAAGTTACCAAGAAATCGGTAACTTCCGTCGGCCAAACATTAGCCGACGAAAGTTACTAGCCAATAACTTACGTCGGCTAATGTTTGGCCGACGGAAGTTCACTTTTTTCACATTCCATGCCAATAACTTCCGTCGGCCAATGTTTGGCCGACGGAAATTACTTCTTTTTCTCTTTTTTGCTATTTTCTATCCATTTCAGTAGATTACATCTTCAATAGAATTTTACACATAGCAAACAAACATCCTCAACAATATATTTCTATGTTCATTTTGACAGAAAACTAAAATTAGGTGACAATGTGATATTTCTATATTCAAACAGACATCAACAAGCACAATATGTATTGATACAAAATAGGCCAAACATCAAACAAGTTTATATATATATGCTACTGCTTTGACCACTAATCACTTCAAGAACTAGGACTCCAAAACTATATATATCTACTTTCTTGGTCAACTGTCCCAACAAGGCATACTCTGGTGCTAAGTAACCCCTGCACAAGAAAATGAGAAATTGCATCCCAAACGATAAATACAAGTTACTTACTACATATTATGATTTATGCAAGCTACAATTAACTGATTTGACAGAAAGAAAGCAATTAGTTGGCACAATTTCCTTTACCATCATTGCTAAACACACTTAACTAAAAATATATACAGTAATCTGATTGTTCTAGAAAAAAATTACATGGAATATACAAGCAAATAAATCAAAAGATTTAGATCAGTACTTACATTGTTCCTGCAACACGTGTGCTAATGTGAGTGATAGCGTCAGGAAAAAGCTTGGCCAGTCCAAAATCCCCAATTTTAAGAAGTAATTTCTTATCAAGTAATTTCAGGAGGAAAAAGCTTCCTCATGAAGAAAAGCAAGGCCAGAAGCAGTTCCAATACAAATAGCTGCTCTTTTTTTCTAGTTTAATGGAATACATCTCCTCTTTGTTCCTGATCACAAATTGAACCAGAGCAAAGATGAATAATATATCTCTAGTAACAAAGAAATGAAACTTCAGTGTTCGCCATTTTCTGTTAGTGTGAACATGAACCCTCAAGTAATAAGGAGCCTTACATGTGGTGCAATGAGAAAATGCAAATCCCTCCTGTACATGAGTGTCCAATATGGCTAGTTTGTCTCACAAGGAAAGCAACAAATTCCATCACAAAAGAAAGTTTAGCAAAATGCTGAGAAGAATACCACCTTTGATGGTTTTACATTTACAATTGGAAAGTGTTCACTAATTACTTTGTGTTGTGCAAGAATTTTCACTGTTCTGAAAAGCAGCACCAACAGCATAGCATAAACACACAATACAGTTGCTTTCACACAGATTACTAATCAATTGAGAGTTTTTCTGTTTTTCTGTTGTGTGCCGTCGTGTACACAGCTCACGTGTTGCCACCCTCCGTGCCATCGTCGGCGTCGTCCCCGCCCCGCACAGCACACTAAACAAAGCACGTGATTCAAACATTTTGCTTGTGAGGGGACAACACAACACACTTTGCCTGTGGAACAGAAGAAGATATATGCATATACACAGCACATCGAACGACAAGAATTGTAGGAGTTGGTTTCAAAATATGCATCACGGATCAATATGATCCAAACATTTCTTAAACATCTGTAAAATGGCTGCAAGTGTACATACATCCTAATTCCAATATTGATCTCCTAATTCCAGTATTGGTCTCATAGGTTTTCAGCAAGGCAAGCTCAATTGGCACATCCTTTGCTAATGAAATTCTTGTAAGAAGCTCTGAATTTCTTCTATCCCACGGAAAAACACAATATCTATATCTTGCTGTACTAATGAAAAGAAAATCTTGAGCCTAAAATGAAATAAGAAGAGATTAACATTGATCCTACATACACACTCCCTGAAGAACACAAAATATGTCTCAATGCGGAGGGCAATATCTCATCGCGCAAGCAGCAGCTGACAGCAGTTGTGCCCTCGGAGGGTGGCGAGTCAGTGTGCAGAGGGCTTTTGTGGTGGCGCAACAGAGAGGGCGGTGGTGGCGCCGGCGGGGGCGCATAGGGCAGTAGTGTGTGAGCTATGTACACACACGCACAGCAATCTTTTCATACAGATTAACAACCCACAGCAATTCACACTGTGATGCGTCTTACCTTTACGGCCCTCCAGTGGTCGAGGCAGTCGCGGTGGACGTACTTGGACGTCCCCTTGCACCTGCAGGGCGCGATGAAATCCCTCCCTGCACACGCACACGGCGGTCAGTCAGTCAGATCCCCTGCCCACGACCAAACAAACACCACCAGAAACGCGCAGAGGCGGCGGGAGAAGGATCTACCCGTACCGTCGGTCTCGAGACAGATCCGGCACTGGAACTGGTCCCCGCCACCGGCCTCGATGTCGATCTTCGACGGCGGCGGGATCAGCGGCGACGCCGGCGACGACGAACCCTTCGCTGGCGGCTCCCCCATCGACGATGATCCCCCCTGGTGGACCGAGCCGCAGGAGCATTGCCACGCTGATGCCGCCTGGTGGACCGAGCCGAGAAAGATGACGAGGAGAGAAGAGACCTAGGTCGGAGTGGGAGGAGGAGGAGGAGGTGGCGGCGGTCGGGGAGGCGCACAGAGGTGGCGGCGACCGGGCAGCGCGGAGGTGGCGGCGAGGAGGAGCTGAAGTGGCGACGGGGGCTCAGGAGAATTAGGGATAGGGATGTGCACACGCTCGGGCCCGTGGGGATAAGAAAAATAACTTCCGTCGGTAAAACAATGGCTGACGAAAGTTAATGGTAATTTTCGTCGGCTAAAGTGAAAACCGACGGAAGTTAAGTTAACTTCCGTCGGCCTGTACAAGCCGACGGAAGTTACGTAACTTTCGTCGGTTTTTGAAAATGCCGACGAAAATTAAAAAAGCCGACGAAAACTTACTGTTTTCTTGTAGTGACATACGTCATTACTTGGTGACCAACTTATTGATTCCAATGTATTTCATACCTATTGAATCTGTTGTTATGTGATCAAGATTGAAGTTTCGGATGCCTGTTTCAGTGTGTGGTCTATGAATTATGAAAGAGAGTATAGTGCATCCATTCTATTGCTAAAATCATCATTAGTCTTGAATCTTTCCAGTTGCCAAGTTCTAATTCCCAAAAGCTTGACTTACACTCTTGTGTTGGCGCCCTCGTTTCATGAAATCCCCAAAGCTTATTAACTTTCGCATTCATATGCATGAAAAAATCGATTGCTTTGCAAATATACTTTCATAACACTGTCCTCTTTCAGATGAATAGTGGATGGCATTAGGAAGTGTCTATAAACTACTTTTGTAATTGGAACATAGGAATTTGGAATGATTGGACCAGTATTGTTCTCAACTAACTGGATCTATCAACTATGCTAAGGAAGAGATAATTCCTAATTTCCTATCTCCCTACAGTACCTTTTAGGATAAAACTCAGTTCCAGCACTGTAAGCAGAAATAGCATATAATGATTGAAGTTTGTCATTCAAATAATGATACAAGATTCATGAGAATGTAACATGCCCAGATTGTCAGACATAATAATTTATCCTCTAGTACTGCTGTCAGTTTGTGACACCAACAGAAATTGTAAGATACAGATGATATTAAGACATAATTCGATCTTGTCTAAACTGCTACGGGAAAACTCAAATTTGTCGGGTGTCAAAAAAACTATCAAGTACATTATTTCTGGCACTTGGTAAAGATAGGTTTACCAAGTGCAACACTCGACAAATTCTTCACTAAGTGTTTTTGAGGGTTCGCTAAGTGTTTGTGATACTCGGTGAACCCCTATTTTTCTATACTGATTAGAACAACTGTCAGAGATAAATGTTGTTCCTTTCATAATGTATATTAAGTGTATATTATGCTACATTCCAACATAATGTATTCCTCCTATTGTACCCGCACGATACTGAACAAGACATGGTGTACCTGAAGCAAAATACTACTGATGATGCTTGATCGGTCAAGTTGTGAGTTAACACTGTAGGTTGAGAAAGAGGCCAAGTTTCCTCCCCTATAAGGAACTCCATTATATTTGTGTATCATGATTGCCTCCAATATCAAATATCCTGCTCCCCACCTCTCCCAACAATTGCATCAGTAGCATTCTTGTATGTAATCCATTCCTTCTCATCTTGTTCAAGGTAGTTCGTCGATTTTTTGCACCTTGTTAACATCCCAAGGAAAAACTAGAAATTATTATACAGTGGGAATATATAAAACTATATGAGCAGCAGCAACAGTCAATTATGTTAACCATATGCGTGCTTATTTCATCTACGTACTATTCTCACACGGTCTTTCTATCTAACAAATTTTGGTAGTGTCAAATTTTGTTGGGGTCAAGATGAAGTGATGTCGTTAGCATTGATGCCAAAATTTGTAGAATGTGAGAAGAGTGTAACTATCACTGCACCAAGAGTGAGTTTGGTAGGGTAGAATTTCAGAGTCATTAGTTTGTTACCTTACCAAAATTTTGGCGCCACCAAATTTCATGGGATAGCAATCAAACCAGCCCCTACATTAACATAGTGAAATGAATCCATTTTCTAGAGTTTTCATTAGGACTAACAGAAGTACAGAACAGAGTATTCCTTCATTATATTGCAGTGACATCGTTTACTATAAATTGGAGAACTTCAAGAGTAGAGGTGCACTAGCAGTACCTTGTTTTATGAGGGAGTTGAACCTACGCACTAGCATATATAATCGAGTTCATATCTATATTATTTTAAAAGAATAAAATTAGTGATGGTAAATTTGTTTCTTATTACAGCAAACCAATATTTTCAGTTTTGCTTATCTCTATTTACATTGTGTTTCTTTTAATATTGTAAAATTTTCCCCGTTGCAACGCAGTTATATACTATTTCCGACATATAATCTGTCATGGGTAGGAAGTGGACCAGGCCCAGACCCTCTAGCCCGTGAAGAGTACCACGGTACTGTAGCAAATTAGTTATAATTCTGATTTCTGTTTTAGCAGATTAGGTTAGTTATAATTATGTTTAGTAGATTAGATCAGAGGATCAAATCTTGTGCCTATATAAACAGGACTTCGATAGAAGTTTAGACATTGAGTAGTACACTTTGGTTTGTGCCTTTCTTGTATTCCTGCCTCCTCATCGCGTCGCCGCAATGGCACCGTCGCAATGGAGATGTACATGCCCTCGATCGACTACCTCTTTTAAATACAGTTCGAGACGATTAATTTCTACCAACCGATGTGTTATCCTGCCAGTGACATAATCATATTACTGAATAGTGATTAGTGAATATAACTTTGGAGATGTCAAACAAGGGTACAAACTGTCTATTTTTCAGCAGATACATGTTCCTTACCACAAAACAACTTATACAAAATGGAGAGAGATTTGATTATCTTCAGAGGGGCTAATTATTATTTTTTTTCATAAAATGGATGCGTGAAGGAACAATACCTCATGTAAAATTCGAGGAGACAGGTGTAGCCGTGTAAGGAGCGAACCGGTGATGTCGCCGACTCGCCGGTGACGACCAGTTGATGGGAGCGGATGGCGCGAAGAAGGGCGGGAGCGAGGAGGCCCGAGAGGTCGGCGGCACGATCCGGGTGGTAGGCGCTGATGGGGAGATGGTGGACCTGCACCACCCAAGACACGTCACCGTCCACGGGGAAGGCCGACCTCGCCACCTCCGCGTCGTCGTCGGCCACCGCCCGCTGAGCTCACAGGAGGAGGAGGAGGAGGAGGAGGAGGAGGAGGAGGAGGAGGAGGAGGAGGAGGAGGAGGAGGAGGAGGAGGAGGAGCAGTAGCTGCAGCATGAGCAATTGAGCTGGGCCCCGAGCTCAGAGTCCATCGCTGGGCGGTGAACGGAGGCGGGATCGACGCGGCGGGGAATCTCTCCTCGCCGCCGTGGCGCCGTGGCGCCGTGGCGAGGACGAAGAGCGCCCGGGCGCCCTGCCCGCAAGGCAAACGAATGCTTGCGTTGGGCCTAGAACCCGAACGGGACGGCGTTGGGCCGGAACAGGATGGGCGTAGTCGTAGTCATGTTGGGCTGAAACTTGGTGGGCAGGACGGGCTGCCGTCCATGGCCGTCAGTGTATCCCTACTGAGCAGAGCCTACGAAGAAAATGGAAACCAAATCCTCGAGAACAACACGAGACCACACCGCCAGATTCCAGAGGTGCTAGCAGCGGCTGCTGATCCAACACCGGCTCAGCAGCGAGAGATCAAATCCCAATCCAGCGCGGCTAGCTTTGACCTTTCGCTGTCGCAGCCGATCGATCGATGGATCATGGATCCATCCAGAGCAGCCGTGTGCGACGCGCGGCAGGGAGGGAAGAAGTCAAGAAGCCAATGCCGCCGAGATGCATGGCCGGCCCGGCTTCCCACCTCACGTGATCATTAATGGCGGCAGCAAACATTCAACGCCTTCGAAGCGATAAACAAAGCCCGGGAAACCGTGGCGACACTGGCGACCCAGCCACCCAGGGAACTGGTCTGACTTCTGAGCTTGCTCCTCTCTCTCTCTCTCGCCTCCAGCCCCAGGGGCCCGGCCATGGACGAGGACGACGCTGGCTGTGGCTTGGAATCTCTTGAGCTGCGTGACCAAATGCTTTTTTAAGCTTCATGGCTTAATTAAGGCAGTGAGGCCGCGCACTTC
Source organism: Zizania palustris (assembly GCA_019279435.1). Classification (NCBI taxonomy): domain Eukaryota; kingdom Viridiplantae; phylum Streptophyta; class Magnoliopsida; order Poales; family Poaceae; genus Zizania; species Zizania palustris. The sequence goes on along the minus strand of JAAALK010000079.1, from coordinate 53,772,910 downwards.
TATGACATTTATTTACTCCTCTCGTTTCCACGAGCTGCATGTCATGTACTCCCTCCGGTGTACAAATAATAGTCGTTTTGGTTCTTATTGAGAGTGTACAAATATTAGTCATCCCGTCAATCGAAGTATTGCTGCCAAATGGGATGTGACCATCGGGAGTTGAACTTGAGTAGCACCACTAAAATCTAGGCTCCATAACCAATTGAGACAACCCTTGTAACTTTAATTAATATCACTTTAGTATGTGTGATTTTGTCTAAACGACTAATATTTGTACACCGGAGGGAGTATGTTCTTCCTTTGCACATAAGTTATCTGATAATCTCTAAATCTCTATTTGGATGATTTTACTTATTTTTAGCGACTAAATTTGCTTATTTTAGTAGAGGCTAAAGTTTAGTTCTCTTGTTTGGATGTAGGGACTAAACATCATTTAATGAAGTGTTCTTAAATGAGGATAAAGTGTGCATGACACTTCTAGTCCCAATAAGCAACATCTAAGGGACTAAAGTTTAGTCCCAATAAGCAATCATGTTTGGGATTTTAGGGACTAAATGGAACTAAACTTTAGTCTCTAAAAATAAGCAACCACAATTCAAACGGGGCATAATTCCAATCTTTTGTATATACAAAGTGTTTGTTTCAGCTTTCGATTATAACAATTCAGTTTATAGAAAAAAATAGTTCCACTAGTTTATTGGATTGATATAATTTGCACTCTAAATTATACTAAACCAACAGAATAAATTATCTTGTTTATTTCAATTTATAAAAAAGTTGTATTGCAATAATCCAAAACTGAAACAAATATGTATAAGTTGTTTTACCACTTTTAACTCTTTTATAAATATGAGTCGATTAAAAATTTCTAGTTATTTAATATCTTTGCATCTATGCTTGTCTTTGTAAATTAAAATATTACTTCGTATTGCCGTCACAAATAAACGACTAGTATTTTTAAATTAAAATGAACAATAAATATAATTGAGTTTGTTTTTAAGTATAAATTTAAAAACGAATAGTTGACAAACGTTACATTATTAACCTGAGGCAAATATTACTAGTTTGTCAAGCTAATAATCGTGCCGAAACGCAGCTAGCTGTTTGTTACGGCCTGCCCGTCCTGCGATACTACTACCGTCAAATCTCGACGATTTTTTTTCAAAAAAATACATTTTTAAAACAAATTTTAAATCTATTATACATTTTTGAAAATGTGCAAAACTAGACTTATGTCGGCAGTTCAACCATAAAAAATCTAGTATGCTACGGATTTCACCGTGTTTATGTCACATCATGTTTGTTGCTAAGACATTAGCCCTCCATCTCATAATATAGTAACATATAAACAAATAGGATATTCATATATAATTGTCTAAATTTGTTGTATTATCTAATCTTAGGCTGCTCTACGGACCGAGGAAAGAGTGCATTCTAACCATCTTGTCACTATTTTCTTTTTGACCTTGGAATAAACTAATACTACAATCAAGGTTGCATGGCATGGGAGTATAGATATAGATGATTTAGGCTATTTACAATAGAGGTTTTATTGGGGTTTCATGGTATTAATTATTATGACATATCATATTTTTTGCTGAAATGACATTAAATTAATGAGAGAAGAGAATGAAGTAGTGTCATCTCTATAATATGGTGTTAACACGTTTCTAAGATGGATGAAATAAAATGAAACGCCACTGTGAACCAAATCGTTTCATCGGAGAGACTGTATTTAATTTAGTTACAAAACTTTTAATTATACTAGTTAGCCTAGAAAATAGTGAAATAAAACTCTCACTAAAAGAAAATATTTCATTCAGTTGCAAAGTTGACGTGGCCTTCTGGAAAACAGTATTATGAAACTCCACGTAAATAGTCTTATATAAATAGTCTTATAGCTAGGACGACGTGCCCTCGTCTCCATTGATCGGTGAAAGATATGGATAGATAGATAGATAGTGTGCGCAACGCACGCGCCGTGGTTAGTGCAGGTGTTGTTGATGGGAAGCTAGCAGCTGCATGCCTGAGCGACATGAGGGCACTGCACTGCACCTTTCCCGGCGTCTTGTGCGTTAAGTTGCACGGCAGCACACGCGCTCTACGTGTACGCGCTCGCAAGCTTGCTGCTTGCAAAGACCGCACGATCGAGTGTGCATGCCATTGGAATTTAGCTTTTCCAAGGGGGAAAAGGCCAAGCTAAGCTTTTCCCATTATAATGGATGATGAATCCCAGAAAGATGCATGGTTCCGTTTGAACAACGAACGAACGGCGGCATATATATAATGGATTATTGATATGATATATAGTATTTAAATTGAAGAAACATAACCAAACTCTCAAATTAAGTATATATATCGAGTAAACTTAGGGCAGTTGTAAAAATGAGATTACATAATAGATAGAAGAGTGTGACCACTCTTTAATTTAGAAACCGATCTGGATGTAGAATTCAAATTGTTTTAGATGAGTTTTAGATTTGACAAGTCAAAACCCGCTCTCTTAGACACGTTCTAAGCAGTTTAAAAATCTATAAATAATTTTAAAATATGTGTCTTTTAATAATATAAACAATATATATATACATATATATATATATATACGGGAGTGCTATTCTATACCACGTGTGTACAATAGCTATATTTTCTACACCGACCGTACAGGAGTACTATTTTCAGTAGTAGATTTTCTCGGCAGAATAACAATTGAGTACTATTTTTTTCTCGGTAGTAGAATAATTATTCTACACTCATGGTGTAGTATAACATTTATATATATACAAATCTATTACTAAAAATAATCGGTGTAGAATAGTTATTCTATCGCATTAGAATAATACTCCCGTGTGTTTTAAGCTTTGGTAGCCGTTTCCTGCTTTGAGAACATGCAGGACTGATCGGAGCTTGGAACGGTACGGTACGCGTAAAAACTGATATATTTTTCTAATCTACAGTTGGCCTTGCATTGGGTGTCTGAACTCTGAACAATCTCTGATTAAAATGATAAAGTCAAATTCCACGGCCGCAGCGTCCTGTAGTAGCTGCTATAGCTAGTGCTTCTGCAAGCATACAACAAATTAAATGCGTATTCCTTCGTCTACAAGCTAAGGAGAGGAATTAATTCACACTGATATGTCGTATATTGTAGGAACTCTCGATAAGGTAGATATGCAAGTGTACAACTGAACCGACAGTCTAGTCGTAACTGTACGTAGTGCGCGATGTAGTCTGATAGCTTAGACAAAAACAGTCACCGTTGACACAACACTAGCTACCTTACTGCTGCTGCTAGAGAAAGAGAAGTCAGCAGGAAGCCTGTGAGTGACAGGCGAAGGTGTTTACATTGACCAATCCGGTTTGTGAGCAAACTGGTATGGCTGTACGTACTAAGAGGGCGAAAAAAATATATATAGCAAGTATTTTCCGGAGAAATCTCTAAATTACTCGATGTTAACGTTAAACAGAGCGCAGAGAATTAATATAGTCGATCAATACTCAATAGACATATATATGCATTTCATTGCTGGCGAAGAAAAAAACAAATGAGTACATGAATGTTTTTACTTGAAACGTCGTCAAGCTAGCATGCATGCCGCCAGAGCAGCAGAGCACCGTATCGATCCTTCTCATTCAACTTCCTTTCTCCTCTCAGATCCCATCTCGATCGATCGATCGATCGACCAAGGAGAAAAACATCAAAAATGCAGGGGAGAAAAGAAGCAGAATCAGAAGCTTACGGCGGCGGCCGCGCCGCCATTGCCGATCTCGATCCCCACCGCAACGCAATAAGCTGAGTAACTTTCCGTTGGCTGCTCTCTCACGTACGTAGGCCAGTAGCTAGCTAGCTTCTGCGTGCATGGGTCTCCTGTAAAAACAGCTTGCATTGCTAGGATGCTAGCCTCTCCTCCCTATTGAAGCTGTCAAATGCTGACACGACTGACCTTACCTGCCACTCCAGTACTCCACTGCAGTCATTATCTGTTATGCAGTGGGTTCGCACCGGTGGGTACTTTCCTCTTGCTGTCCCCGACCAGCTCCGCCGCGGTCTCCGACGGCGAGGGCGCCATGGGCAGCGGCGCCACGGCCAAGAACGCCGACGTGCGGGCGGCGTCGACTTCCAAGAGGACGGTGGAGCCGAGGAACGAGCTGTGCACGAGCACCGCGACGAGGAGCCACGGCCCGAGCAGCCCACCGGCAGACGACACCGCCGGCCTCTGTCGTCTCCGGAGAACCATCTCAGAGATAACGGTCAGTGCAGGTGGTTGCCGCACGTACGACCCACCAGGTGATCCCTGCTGGCCTCAGCTCCTGCTGTATAGCAGACGGAGGGAAGAAGCTTTGGAGGGAGGAGGCTCCGGCGGTGGCGAGGAGGAGGACGAGCATGCATCCGCTCCGCTCGGAGAGTCGGGACGTGCAGGAGGAGGCTTCCGTCGTTGGGCTTTTAGTTATGGGTTATGGCCGAGTGAGTGGTGCACACTGTACACCGTGTACTTGGCGATCGAGTAGAGAGTATAAAAGTAATGAGGCAACCGGGGATCTGGCGCGACGTGGACAAATCAGATCGACCACGCAAGGAAGTACGGCTGAATGACAGGTGGGGCCTGCAGCTAGGACGATCGAGACGGCAGTCAGATGCGTTTCCATCCACTTCCCAGTCTACACTCTACACGTATACAACGGATTTTTTAAAAATTAGTATTTTTTTAAAAAAATTTAAATTTGTATGTCTGATTCAAAAAATTGCAAAATAGTATTCCGTCGGCCAACCATCGCCCGACTGGTACCACGTGGCAGCTATTCGGCACTTGGTCGGCCAACTAGCGCCCGGAACGCGCCACTCCTCGTCCGTGCCCTGATGCGCCCGCGCCCGTGCCGTCGCGCGCTACCGCAACCCCTCGCCTCCCGCGCCCGCGCGCCACCCGCGTACCGCCTCGACTCCCGCCCCGCGCGCCACGGGACGGGCGGGAGCCGAGGTGACGGACGGCGGGCGTGGGAGGAGAGGGGACGAGGAGCGGAGGTGTGGCCGAGGCGCGTTCCGGGCGCCAGTCGTCAGCCCATCGGCCGACTGACTACCACGTGGCGCTAGTCGGCTGACCAAATACCGACTAGCTGCCAGTCAGTCGATGGTTGATCGACCGGATGTTATTTTTGTAATTTTTTGAAATCGTCGTACAAATTTATTTATTTTTAAAAAATAGTATTTTAAAAAAATTCCGTATACAAGCATGAACGAAAATTTGGCATCGATCAGCAAGGTCTTATTAATCAAGTTGAAATATTGTGCGTTGGTACTAGCAAAAATGCAAAATTATGAGGCTACTCGCTTTAAATTGTCTGCTCTGCACCACCTCTGTTAGTAAAGCATCAGTTATATATATTCAGCTATAATGCTAGATACTACTTGTTGGTCCCGGGGACCGGTGGTCCTGGCCTGCCTCACGGGCCACGGCCGCACGTCACGTACGTACGCAACAGTAAACTATACACGTATAGCTCCTCATCAAGATGCCCGGCAGGTCAGGATTGTAGGCAACATCACAAAACGCCAGTGAGCAGCTCAGCTCAGCAGTCAGCTCCTCCTCGATCGCAGCTAGTGGAAAAAGATTAAGCGATCGAGGAAGTTTCTGCTGCCATCCAGCCAGCCAGCGGGTCAGACGGGGAGGTCACGTGAGAGTTGAGACCCATCTCGGCTCGATCGGTTTGCTTCTCCCGTTCTCCGGTCAAACGCGGCGTAGCATCGACGGCACGTACCGTCGCATTCTCGCATTGGCTTCTAGAGCTCCGATCCGACCAAAGACTCGTCTGACCTACCCCATCCATCCTACATACCCTTTGCTCAGTCCGCTGCTGTCGGAAGCGACCTGTTCGGCCGAAAAAAAACACGGATATATTTACGAGTTACGACGAATTGTACAGAGATTCAATAATTTACCGTACTAAAAAAGAATGCCCAAACGACAATTGGGCCAAAGCTTTTGAGGGAGTTCATGGGCTACGTGAGCAAGGTAAAAAGCACCAGGCCAGAAGGCCAGCCTGCATGATGCGTACGGGCTATAGCCCATGGGGAGCAGAGCAGGATGGTTACCGTATTTCACAAAAATATCTAAATTTAAATTTAAGTTTAACGAGATGCTTTTAGAATCGGTGGAGATTGGATGGAAATAAGCGCCAGAAACAGACGTTATTTTTCAGGAATTCGCCGCACGGTATCAACTCTGCTTCACTTAATTCGTAGGTGCGGTGGATTGACATGCTACGTTGCTTCGAAGTTGCACTACATATATGGTATATCACCGTATTATCCTTCTCTGAGAATATGTGATGTATATATACATATACTTTGCTACTCTGTATTTCTAGATTTAAGTTTGTGCAAAGTTTCTGCGTCGTATTGTGCGTGCATCTAGATTAAAATATTGCGGCTAGATTAATTGAGAACAGCTTAATTATCCACTCTGCTTGATTAATTAACTATTAGTAAGGAGTCCGAGACTTATTTTATTGCTACGATGATAAGAAAATTTCCAGTAAATCTAACTGCCTATATGTAAAATTCATAGTTTTGCGTACTTTTTCATAAATCCATGGGGTTTTGTTCAAAATTATTAGTTTCTGCGTGAACAAAATTTGAACTTCCATGTAAAATAAAAAAATAAAGGACTGCAATAAAAAAATATTTTTTATTTTTTTCCTTCCAGTGCAATTTCTTCTTGCATGCATACGGGCGGTTGCATGCATAGAGGCGGGCAGGCAAGGGGGCGGGCAGGGTGGGGGAGGCGGTTGAAACAAATGAAGGGGAAAGCGTGGACGAAATAGATGCTTTATAATAGTAGAGAATTAAGAAATTAAGAGCTGTCTTTTATTGCGAGCATGCATGTTTGGGCCATATATACTAGTCTGTTTACTAGCGCGACAAGCTATATATTATTGTTCTACATGTAAATGATATATGTTGGAATTAAATTAGTGACTAAGCTTTAGTTCCCGGCCTGTGTTTGGAGAATGATACGGAGTGTTGTTTCTTCCTGTGTGAAGTGTTTGCTAGTGTGTAATGGCCTTGTTATTTCTTGTTGTGGTGGTTTTTTAGAGGAAAGGCATCTGAAATCGGAGCTCTCCAGTATCACAGGTGATTCATCGGGGTTTTACGTAATGCACTGTAGCCAAAAAGAGAGACCAGGGTTTTAAGCAGGCACTATTGTTTATATACAAAACAAGGAACTAAGAGCATCTAAAAAAGATACCCTAAATTTTATTACATAAATCAATTATTCTAAACTCTATCTTTTCTTAAAAATTAATCAATCTACAACGGTTTCCCTATAATCTCGATCCCTATTTTTTAAATCCTACAAATATGGTTTATAATATGTAATAATTTTATATAAAACTTTGATACAATCAAATATGTGTATCGTCCAACCTATAATAACGCGTAATAGAGAAAATAATGTGCATGCAAGAGAAAAAATATGTGCAAATGAAAATAGGGACTTGCTAAACTAATCCTATATTTTAAAGAGATGAATGATGATTTAGGAAATGGATTAGAAAAGAGACTCATTTAGAAGAACTTTTGGAGCTTCATTTTCACCAAAATACCTAAATTTAAATTTAAGTAACCACATAGGTAATCTCTTGAAGATGCTCTAAGAAACCTCCTCCTAATTAGACCCCAACAATCGTCGGTTTTCCTCTTGTTTTCTTCTAGTGATGTCTCGGTAATAGTCGGTTGTCGCTTCTCGTTTTTCTCTCTTCCCTTCGTTTTGGAGCTCCTTTCCTTCTTTAGCCGTCTTTCTTCTCAGTTGCGATCTCCTGCTGATGTTATCATCTGTAGGAGTGATGTACTGATGCGCTTGTCTGTTGGGGGTAGCAAGATATGAAGTTGCTTGTCTTTCGACGTTTTTATTTTTCTTGATTATTGTATTTTCTATATTTTTCCTAGAAAACAACGCACTACAACAATCCAGACAACTTCCGTCGGCCAAAGCCGACGGAAGTTAGCCCTTTCCCGACGGAAGAAGCCAACTTCCGTCGGCAAAACGCTAACTTCCGTCGGCCTTTGGCCGACGGAAGTTCCGTCGGCCGCCGACGGAAGTTAGCTAACTTCCGTCGGCTTGACGTGGCCGACGGAAGTTAGCCCCGAACTCTGCCACGTCAGCAGGGGGGCTCTTACTTCCGTCGGCCAGCCTGGCCGACGGAAGTTAGGGGCAGCTAACTTCCGTCGGCTAGGGCCAAAGCCGACGGAAGTTAGCCTTTCTGCCCACGTGGCCGAAACCAGCTAACTTTCGTCGGCTATGGTCAAAGCCGACGGAAGTTACCTGATATTTTTTTTATTTTTTCCTGGTTCCCCTACTCACACTCACATCCAACCACAATTTCAATCACATTCACAATACACATCCAAATTCACATTTCACATCCAAAATCACATTCAAACTTCACATATATCATCCAAAATCACATCTCACATCGAAAACTTCACACATCACATCCAAAATCACATAACACAACTTAATTCACATTCAAAGTCACAATACACATCCGCATTCACATATACCATCCAAATTCACATACAAAGTCACATAACATATTGTTGGACCGGAAACGGCGACCAGAGGGGGGGTGAATGGGAGCTTTTAAAATTTCGGGCTAAAAACTTAGCCTTCGGTTCAGTTCTGTCTTCTGCGGAACAGGCTTTTAACACTACCTTCGAAGGTCTGGTTCGGAGGTACTTCGATGGCTCCGAACACAGGCTTCGCAGGGGCAAAAGTTCGAAGCCAAGAAGACTTCGCTCCACTTACAACCCCCGGAAATCTACTCTGCTAAGTCAGTGCAGGCTCCGCACACGGGGTGCTTCGAGCAGGCTTCGCACTTCACCCTTCGCAAGAGTGGACAGCCCTTTGAGGACTTCGACCAAGTACTTGGCAACAGCAACCGGTGCTGGGCTTCGTACCCGAAGGTCTAAACGTGCACAAATGGACTATGCTAAGGGTTTCGACACAAGAAGCAAAACTGGCCTCAAACAGGGCTTCGCTAGTAAGCTGTGAGGTCTAGCCTCAAGTTACACAGAGCGAACGCACGCTGAAAAACACACTTCGCACGGAAACAACCTTCGCCCAAACAGGCTTCGGTGCACTAAAACAGGCGAGGTATGTAACGCGAGCTCAAGCAAAAAGCACACAGAAGCAGGGCTTCGCCGCTTGAACAAGGAACACAGAAAATGAACTCTCTGGATGAAATTCAATGAAGTGTGTGGCTACAGGAGCTCAACAGTAAATGCTCAAAGTGTTAAATGTTACCTACCGAGCCCCCATATTTATAGCCCACAGTTCACCCAAAGGAAATGACTACACTACCCCTAGGGTTTACAAAGGATTTGTCTCTACAGAACTAAGAGGTACAAAAGGTAGTCCACCTTTATTCTGGAGGCTTCTCTGTCAGCTTTGCAGAGGGGACAGTGTCAGCCTTTTACAGAACAGACAGTGTCAGCCTTTGCAGTCTTTGACCTTCTGCAGCCTCCCTTCGCACGCGAGGGTGCGGTAGCTTCGGTGAGAAGCCTTGAGCCAGGTGGCCTTCGCTTCGCCGAAGATGGCCTTCGATACAGTGACGGTTTTGAGCCGAAGCCGTCAAAGCCTTTGGGCCTTCACACCAACACCTCCGGAGTGGACCACCACGGCTTCGCAGCTACTCCCAGCTCGAACTCCGTCAATCCGTGTACCGAAGCCATGCAGGCCGAAGTACCTCAAGTCAACCTTGCTCCGGAGCTAGGCCCGCTCCGAAGCCTTCCTCCCTCCGAAGCCCCACCTTCGGAGTATCACCCTTCGAAGTCCCTCCTTCGTCCAAGGCCTCCGCATGAAGCATTCCATGAGCCCTTCGTCGCAGTGCCTCTCCCCGAGCACACTCCTCGACGAGCCTCACCCGGACCATGCCTTCGATGCGCCTCGACTTCTGAGACCTTCGTCGGGTACCTTCGAATGTCTCCCTCCGGAGCACACTTCGAATTCCTTGCCTCCGTAGAGGACTTGTTCCATCCAACTCCGAAGTCACTCCATCCGGAGTACCTTCGAAGTGCCTCACCTCCGAGGACTTTGTCTCGGAGTACCTTCAGCCGGAGCCACGCTCCGCACTCTCTGCCTTCACCTGGCACGCCTCGACCCGAGGACCGACCCGGACCACCTTCGCAGCCACCGTGACGGAGCTCCCCGCTCCCCTGGCATCAAGCCTCCCGCTTGACCCAGGTTCACCTGCTACGTTCGTCCGTCGCCTCCGAAGACCCTGCGCACCACAGACAAACAGACAAGTGTATCCAGTACTCCGGAGACCTCTCCGGGTTAGCAACCTCTGGCACACACTCCGGTGTACCGCCCAAAGTACCGAAGACCCTTCGGTACAAACCCAGTCATCGAGTATTGTCGGACCCCTCCGACAAGCACACTTTGCTGCAACAGCTGCAGCAAGCAAACACCGAACACCCTTCGGAGGTCCAACCTCCGAACCCCCTTCGGAGGTACCCTTCGAACAGAGGGTAAAAAGCCTGTCAATCACTCATCACAAAACACCGAAACCAACCCTTGGTTTCTCACATATCGAGATTCATTCCAGGTTTATTATACACATCCATACTCACTGATCGCCCACATTTGGGTCGTGGGCGCCGCCGCTGCCTCCCGCTTCGTCCACATTTGCCCCGGAGGCTCCATCCTGACCAGGCGTACGAAAACACTGAAGAAATAGACAAAATTAGAAACGAACTCAACTACCCTTCTAAACGCTAACTTAAGTATTTAGGAGGTACCTCAGGTGATGTAGGAGATAGTGGTGGTGGCGGGGGAGGTAGTGGTTGGAACATGGACATGTCAAATCCACTATTTTGCTGGGCTAGTTGCTACACATGTTGTAATGTAATCAGTTAGTTCTAAACCTATTTCTGAATACTTTTGAACTGCAACACTCTAAACTAAGCTTACTTGGATCATCGCCTGTTGTTGTGCTAAGCAGGCGGTATAGTACTCTTGTTGTTTCCTGTTGTGCTCGTGTAGCCGCCTCATTTCCTCCCTCATCCGAACCATCTCCGGGGTTTCTTCTGAGCGACGACGGCTGGAGCCAACTCCGACGGAGCTCTGCGACGACTGAGCTGACTTCTGAGCTCTCACCGCTCTCGAGTCAATAACTCCATTGAACATGGAGTACCTACAACATTGAATGAGTTAGTTACCATCACAATACCATACACAAAACATTAATAAAAACACTGTCTCACCGTCCATGGCTTTTGCCACCTCCGCTGGAGTACACGGCCATTTGGTCCACAGGTTCTCTCCGCCAATCATAGTCCTCTCCATGGAGTCGAACCATGTGTTCACCAAAATCAGGATCAAAATCCATGTATGAAAACAATTACTTGTCAATTATCATCAAAATCAGGATCAATTTGTCCTTTTCTCCCCAAAGCACGCCATGTTACTTTCTTCTTCTTATGTTGGTGTTTCCTTTTCTCGGGAACTGTCACATCATTAGAATCGCCGAGAAAAGAATCTGTCGACGATTCTGACTCTACATTAAATGAAGTCGGCAATTCATCATCTTGGTAAACCTCATCGACCTCTTCAACCTCCAATTGATAAGCGCCATCACTAGGGGTGTGTAGACGTTCCCGAGGATTCACTTTGTAGACTACCCACCAAGCACTTAGTTTTTCACATGGGTAGGGCATATAATACACCTGCTCGACTTGGTGAGCAAGGACAAAATTGTCGCAACCAGATAATCGTTCCGCGTGTTTGACTTCAACCATCCCAAATTGGTTTTCACGAGTACCATGTTTAGGGTCGAACCAATCACAATCGAAGAAGACTACTTTAATCTCCTTATTCCCGGCAAATTTGTACTCGATTATATTTTTGATGATTCCATAATACATAGTTTCGTGTCCTTGTCCATCAACGACCCTTGTAACAACTCCAGTATTAGTTGTTGCCGCTAGAGGTCGATATGCTTCAAAAATAGTTGAACGGAAGCGGAAACCATTAACATCATAGCGACCGTAACTTTTGGCACTAATACTCCCGTAAGAGAGCTGTCGCAAGTCTATATGTACATTGTCAGCGAGCACACACTGCAAATCATAGGAGATTATCAGATAATTAACCTAGTAGACTAAAATAATACGTGTCACAAAAGGTAAGGATTTACATGTTCTCTGAACCAAGTGAGGAAACTAAGCCCGCCATTTACTCCTTCTCGACGCAATTTATCTAATTGCTTCTCCGTTGGTTGACGACCAGACGTCAAGTATTTCGAATCAAACATACTGTCAATGTAACGAATAGGTGAAAGGTTGTATGGAATAGCAAACACAGGCCAACAAGAGTACGGCGATGCCATTACATTGAAATGCGCGAATCCATCAGTTGCCAACCCGATGCGAACATTCCTTGCATCACTAGCAAAGTCTGCATCAAAATCATCTAGAGCCTTCCATGCCGCACCATCAGATGGGTGCACCATTACTTGATTATTCTCACGTACACCTTCTTTATGCCATCGCATATGTCTAGCGGTTTTCTTTGAGAGAAACAATCGTTTCACCCGAGGTGTAAGAGGCATGTAACGAAGTTGCTTATGAGCAACCTCTGTTGTCACCTTCTCTCCGTCTTCATTTACGACCTCTACGAATCTCGGTTTACCACATTTTAAGCATTTCACCTCATTACTATGTTCTTTCCAGAACAGCATACAATTATCTCGGCACACATCAATCTTCTCATACTCCATACCGAGAGCAGAAAGCATTTTCTTTGACTGGTACATGTCTTTCGGCACCTTATGGTTCTTAGGAAGGATATCGCTGATCAGATTCAAGAGCTCCTTATAACAATTGTTTGAAAATGCAAACCTTGACTTAATAGCCATAATACGAGTCACGAAAGCGAGAACGCTTACGGTGGTGTGCTCATGCAATGGCTCTTCTGAAACTCGAAGGATGTCGAAAAACTTTTGAACCTCCGGTGTTGGAGGATCCTCGGGGTTTGATTCAAACTCCGGTCGTATAGCATCAACCATCTCATCCATCCTATCGTCAGCAACGCTATCATCTTCTTCTTCCACTTCTAATACCGTTTTTTCACGGCCTGTCTCGCCGTGAAAAGACCAAACTTCATAACCTGGCACGAAACCATATTTGCAAATATGCAATGACAACGTCCTCTTGTCTTGCCAACGAGAATTTCTGCACTTCATGCATGGCACCTCGCGCCAGTGTTTGTTGTCAAAGCGAATGCACGATCAACAAATTTCTCAGCGTTGATTACCCACTCCCTCGTGTGAGCTCCACTTTTCATCCAACCACTATACATCCACCGTCGGTCGTCCTCAGCCATTCTATATGCAAAACATTCATTCAATCAAGGGGCTCGCAACATACACACACCCTGGCCACCCCCCGCCTCCGCCTCCGGACAACGGAGGGGAAGTAGAGGCGGCCGGGCGGCCGGTGACGCAAGGGGAAGCAGAGCCCGTCGGTGACGCGAATCACCATGGCGTCCGGCGGTGACCGCCTGGACGCCTAGTCGGCGCAGGCGATGCCGTGACAACCATGGTCTATAGGAAAAGATAGGTCCTAAACCCACCCAAGAGTGACCGACAAAACGTGGTATTTATGACGAGCCATGAGTCCGAACGAAATTTCAGCAGCATAACCCCGTTGTTCTCCAATTGCACGCCTGATAGTGGTGCAATGGAGAACAACAAGGTTATGTCACTAAAATCCCATTCGGACTCATGACTCATCATAAATATCACGCTCTGTCGCCCACTCTGAGGCTGTCCAAAAAGGGACAATTCCGGACCTACATATCTCACACGCATGACACGTGTGAGACATGTTGGTCCGAAATGGGTGACACATAGGTTTCGTTACACTATTTACGTTGGTGTCAAATAAAATATTGGATACGAAAAGAATATATATAAGAAATTATACATATATATAATATAGTAATCATCATAATGAAATCATCAATAAACCACACATTAATATAAGAATATAATTAATAGCATATATAATAGCACATCGCATACGAAACATTTGTAAAAGCATAAAATTAATTCAGGTCAACTACTTGTGACATGTTCATAATAACAATTAACGTCATTGTGAGCAAAAATGAAACAATTATTCATTATATCACATATTACAACAAAAAATAAGTGTCTATCATACAATCAATCTTCGGCCACTATGATAAAATTACTGCAAACCTAGAGCAACCATTGTAATCCACTATGACAAAATTCACAAATCAAAAGTGAAGAAAAATCTTAAAGAAGAAAAAATTACTTGAGAGCTAGCGATGGATCGGAGGCCGACGGGCGGTGGAGGTCGACAAGCGGCGGTCGGCTGAACATTGCATATGAAACATATTAATACATGAACAAATTTTTTAACATCACAACATATATTGCATATAAACATCGGAATAGATATTCGGTGACACCTAAGTAACTTCAAATTGTTAGGAAACTACAAACATGTATCAAAAAGAAGCCTCTAAACATGTATCACAATAGATATTTGCTATAATTTGATTGTCGTGACTATAGTAATCCATAAAAAAGTAAGTTTTTTTATGGAGGAGATGAATAGTACCGGCGCCTTTAGAATCGGGTGGTGGGCGAACCGGGCGGTGGCCGGCAGCGGCCAGACGCGGCTGGAGGTGGTGGCGCGGGCGGTGGCACGTGGGACAGGGCGGTGGTCGGTGGCGGCGGCGGCCGGAGGTGGCAGGAGGCGGTGGCACGGGGCAGTGGGCGTGGCCGGCGGCGGCAGGAGGAGGTGCGAGCGCCGGGCGGGCGGCGGCGGCCGAGGCGGGAGGCGGCCGGGCGGGCGGGCGGTGCCCGAGGCGGGCGGCGGCCGGGCGGGCGGGCGGCGGCCCGAGGCGGCGAGGGCGGGCAGCGGCGAGGGCGGGAGGCGGCGGCGGGCTGGGCGCGGGAGGCGGCGGCGGCGTGGGCGCGTACAGAGAGTTAGGTCTCCCTGTACGCGCGCGCGGTTGGGGGAAAAGGCCCCTAACTTCCGTCGGCTAGCATTAAAGCCGACGGAAGTTAGCTAACTTCCGTCGGCTTTAATGCTGGCCGACGGAAGTTAGGGGGATCCGATCGGCCGCGGAAAAATCCCCGCTAACTTCCGTGGGCCACTGTCAGAAGCCGACGGAAGTTAAATAACTTCCATCGGCCTCCAGGGGCCGACGAAAATTAATTTGGCCGACGGAAGTTTATCGTTTTCCTGTAGTGACGTTCTATTTTCGTCTTTGGTATCAATATACATCCACGTTATCTCACGTGGATTGCTTAAAAAATCACGTATGTAGTTGAATCCGGAGAGATCGGGGGCTTGGATTTTGAAGTAATGCACTTCCCATTTCCGCAAAGAAAACCGCAGAGGCGGCAAAAGGAAGTACGCCGTGGGCCGGCAGGTCGGGTAGATTATTTTCGAGAGGATTCACGCGAGAAACGTAAATACACACGACGGCAGCAAAGTAGTACTGTGAAGAACAGAGAAGCGAGACATCGATCTCAAACAAGCAATGCAAGGGAGGAGTGAATGGGGCGGAGACACGTCATGATGAGCCGAACCCCGTCGTTTTGCCCCGATCCATCCATAGATCGATCGGGCCCTCCTCCCCCATGCATGATGCATCATGCACCTCTGATCTCCCAGTCCCGGCCGCGGCCAGCTCTGAACGGAGCTGCAGCTAGTATAGCTAGCTACGCGCGGCATAGCCGATCGATCGATCACTCACTGCACATTGCATGACGCGTGCACGCGCATGGTCCAAGGCCATGAACTCATGCAGCAGCTAGCGCACACGGCCGGACGGGGCGGCTGCGATTCGGCATGCCCCGTGCCTGTCTGGTCGTCGGTCTTACGTGCGCGACTACCTCCTCACGCGCGCGCGCGGGCGCCGGACCTACGCGAGCCCGGGCGCGCTCGTAGCTGCGCACTGTGGCGAAGACGACGTATGCGCGCGCGCGGGGGGGTATGGTGGGGCGTGGGGTGGCGTGCGAGAACGCTAGGGATCGATCTAGGGGGGAGATATCGAGGAGAAATGCGGTATCACGGGGGTAGAGGAAGCTGCTCCACTTGTCCCCTTGCCTCGTCCCGCGCTAAAATTGACGAGGCCAGCCCGGTGGCATGCATGATCGTGTCGTCGCGGTGGGACGGGCGAGCCTGTGTGGGGAGCATCATGGGGGCTGGGGCCGGCCGACCGGCCGGGGATCGCATTCCGTTTCTCGCTTGCCAGGAGCATCTACCTAGTGCTGCCCAACACTACAAGAAAACAGAAAATTTTCGTCGGCTATTTTATCTTCCGTCGGCATTTTGAAAAGCTGACGGAAGTTAAATAACTTTCGTCGGCCTAGAGGAGCCGACGGAAGTTAAACTAATTTTCGTCGGCTTTTCATAATGGCCGACGAAAGTTAGAGATATTTTTCCCCGCCCGATATAAATCCCCTAACTTCCGTCAGCCAACATTAAAGCCGACGGAAATTAAAATTAATTTTCGTCGGCTTTAGATGTGGCCGACGGAAGTTAGTTTCCAACCGCACGCTTTTTTCCCACTCCTCTTTTTCTCAGCCGCACCTTCTTTTAACCCTAGGTTTTTCCCCTTCCCATCACTTCTCCTCTTCCCCGCCGCCGCCTCCGCGCGCCTCCGCCCGCCGCCTCCGCCGCCTCCCCGGCCTCCCGCCGCCTCCGCCCGCCTCCCCGGCCTCCCGCCACTTCCGCCGCCTCCGCCCGCCTCCCCGGCCTCCCGCCGCCTCCGCCGCCTCCGCCCGGCACCATTAGCTGCGGCGATGGCGCTACCGGCGTCGGGATTTGGCCTCATCCGCTTCCTCTCCCCCCGTCTCCATGTGCAGACCACCGACATCACTGCCGCCGCCACATGGGGCGTCGCCGCCGGCAGCACCGCCATCTACCTTGTCCAGGTTAGGGTGGTTGATTCACAAGTCACAACTCCTTTTATGCCCCGCCAATTCGTGATGGCGTCGTTTCGTGTTGTGAGCCATGGCTTGATCGGTAGATTCACTTGCCCCATCAGTGTTAGGGTTTGGTTTTTGTGGATCGGATCTGTCGCGTTTGTGAGGCTTGTTCTTGGACTGGATCGGTCTTAAGGCTCATTATTCGATTGATGGCCGTATGATTGATTTCTTAGTGCTGAGATGGATTGTGTAGATAGTTGGTACGTTGGATTTAAATTTCCTGTGTTGATCTAATAGGGAAGAACAAATGGTTCTATGACGATTATGTCTGAAAATGAGATGTGAAGCAGTAAGAACCTTTAATGAGAATTATCCAAGCTTTTGTTTAAATACACTATTTAACAAATAAAAGGAGGAGGTAGATATTAGGAATCAGAAATTGGTGTCAAGTGAGGACTATACAAATGGAATATGTTGAAATACAGATCTAGTGTAACATTTAGGTATCATAAGATGGAATTCTATAATTCTATTACATACATATTAGGTATCATACAGTGACTTCTAGAACCCGATGCATTGACACATTATTTTTCAATTTTTACATGGAGCTGTTCATTTTCATTCATCACTGACAATTTGTAAACTTTTTACCTCAATTTATGTAGGCTGCTGCTGGTCGCGGAGGTGGTCCTGTTGGACGGGGTGGTGCGCCTCCAGTGAGATAGATATGTTTTCTATTTTCAGTTTCAAATCATAGATTGAACTCAGCTCTGTTGTTTACTGAAATTTTGCTAATTGCTGCAGGAGTATAGGACCTACATTTCAGTTGTACCTTATCATCTGAACTGAGATATAGTGTGAAGTTACAATCTGTTTCTCAAATTGAAATTAGTAGAATCATTTTAACTTCAAGTTTTGATCAGAAGTAGTGCATGTCTTAATCTGAATGGAAGTTAAATTGACATTCAGAATCTGTTATCAGTTTTGAATCTGTGTCACTTTAATCTGTTTTCTGTTTTGAAATGAACTGAAACACTAAAATATGTGCTCAGGTATAAATCAAATTTTGAGAAACTAAAATCTGTTTTCAAGGTTAAATCAAACTTGTTCAAGTTCAGATCATATTCTGTTGAACCTCTGAATCTTATTGAATTAAATCTCCAATTTGTTGAACTCTGAAGTTTGAATCAGGTTGCTGTTTTTGAAATGGACAGAATATCTGAAAACAGTTTACAATGAAGTGGTGAATTGTTTGCAAATTTTCTTTTTTTTGGATTTTTTAGTTAACTTCCGTCGGCCAACATTAGCCGACGGAAGTTATTGGCCCGTCGACAGAAAAAAGAAAAAACAAAAAAAATAATTTTCGTCGGCTAGGATTTGGCCGACGGAAGTTACCGATTTCTTGGTAACTTCCGTCGGCTAGGTTTGGCCGACGGAAGTTAGCTACTTCCGTCGGCAACCGACGGAAGTTAGCTAACTTCCGTCTACCCGCTTCCGTCGGCCAAAAGCCGACGGAAGTTAGCCTTTTGCCGACGGAAGTTAGCTTCTTTCGTCGGGAAAGGGCTAACTTCCGTCGGCTTTGGCCGACGGAAGTTGCCTAGATTGTTGTAGTGCAAGCTTAATCATAGGCTAAGATTTGAGCTCGATAACCATGCCGTACGTCGTTGTCGTCGTCAATGGTGCATTGCATGCATTATGAGTGGTGTCATTAGCCCGCTGCTAATTTAATTTGCGTTGATCGATCTTGCGCCCACGCACATGGTGTGGATGATAACACAATTTGTACCACTACCGCGCGGCCACAGGCGAGGCGAGGAGTGTATTCCAAGACAAAATGATTGTGTCTCGATCTCGGGGCGAGGTGCTGCAGAACATGGGCCTTGACCGAGCCATTCAGGCATCTATCCACACAAACACAGACGACGGGGCAGCGCACTCTACGTTCTCTCTCTCTCTCTCGTCCCTCTCTCGCTCCTTCCATGCAAAGCTCAAAACTTTTTGCTCCTCTTTCCAAGCTGCACTAGTCTTCCAGCTGCTCCATTTCTACACCCCTTTCGCCTGATCGCCTCCTGTCTCCGTTACTCCAGTCTAGTTATTATATTACAGTACTCTAATAGCCTTTGCCCCCACAAGGCCATCGAAAGGCGTGGCAGCTAAGTAACACTTGTACTACCACCTCCGCCAGGTCAGGGCCGGCCGGTCAGGCCGGCCAGCTCTAGCCTACACCCCCGCCGGCCGGGCGCGAGGCGAGAAAAAAATGCGAGGCTGCCATAATTCTTGCGATCGAGCTCGGGAGAGATCATAAGCGAAAGACAAAAAGGCCGCAAAGGCGCATCATGGTGCCACATGCCACACCCTATACAAAAGGCGCAGCCCTAGAGCGACTCTGCAGAAGCATCGATCTCCCTCCCACACGCAAGCTAGCTAGCCGCCCCGCGTGCGTGCAGGGATCCTCGCGAGCTAGCTCCAGCTTCCAGATCGATCGATTATGGGTGCTCATGGTCATGGATACCATCACCACAAGAACCACCAGCACGGTCACCATCAAGATTCCGGGTTGCTCGTCGACGAGGAGGATGATCAGGAGGAGATCGAGCAGGTTTGCGGTGCCGGCGCGACGAGCGGTGTGGTGGAGCTGGAGCAAGAGGTGTTGGGCGGTGGCGGAGGGTGCCATGATGCTACAGGGATGGCGTTCGAAGCGACCAGTAGCGTGCGGAGCGCGAGCGCCACTACGGGGCCGCCCCCGATCATATGCTGGCCACAGCCGACGCAGCCTGTCCACGGTGCGATCCACCACCACAACCTAGGCGGCGGTCAGCAGGGCCCGTTCTTCCCTCTGCTGCCGCCGCTGCCCCAGCAGCCGCCACCGCCGCCACCGTTCTTCGCCGACTTCTACGCGCGGCGGGCGCTCCAGTACGCCTACGACCACTCGGGCGGCGCGTCGTCGTCGTCCGACCCGCTCGGCCTCGGCGGGCTCTACATGGGCTACCACGGCTCCCACGTCGCCGGGATGATGATGCCGCCGCCATTCGCCCTATCGCCGTTCGGCGACTTCGGCCGGACGACCGCGCAGGAGATCATGGAAGCCAAGGCTCTCGCCGCGTCCAAGAGCCACAGCGAGGCCGAGCGCCGCCGCCGCGAGCGCATCAACGCGCACCTCGCTAGCCTCCGCAGCCTCCTCCCCAACACAACCAAGGTATCCATCCCGCCATGAATTCATGCATGCAATGCCCAACTGCATAGTGCAACTACACCTCAACCATGTCTGCATATGCGCCCGCAAGCTCGCCAACTCGTTGGCAGGCTCTCCATCCGATAGCGCTAGCTACTGCCTACTAGTAGTATCATGTGTAAACAGGACAGAACTAGGAGACAAGCAGAGAGAGTGGAGCCACCTAGTTGACGCGCAAAAGGGAGACCATGACGGACACGAAAAGCTTGAGACGCGGGAGTTGATGCCGGCCTCTCCGAGGAGAGACAAACACGCGAGGTTGTGTCAGACGCAGAGAGCCAGCAGCCGGCAGTAGATGCAAAAGATAAAAAAGAAGGGAAAGTATCCTGTGCATATCGGCTAGCCGTGCATATGGTGCACATGTGAGATCTCCACCTTTAATCTGTAATCCAACGGAAACAGCTCCACCAGATCATTTTGCAGAAAACACCTCCCACCTCCTCCATTCTGTCATTTTGCGATAACCCCCAGCTACTGTTGTCCGTTGGATTTCAGATTAAAGGTGGAGATCTCACATGTGCACCATGTGCACGGCTAGCCAATGTGCACAGGATAAGCCGGCCATCTCGAGAGATCCTGCTTGCTACCTCCCTACTCCCAAGAATCCCACGTTTTCCTATGCCACTCATCCTAATTCCCTGCCCGCCTGGTAACTCAACAGTAGATTATCGTTGCCTAGTACTCTTGCGTGACATCGGAAGCAGTATAAAGAATGCAGAATGGTGATGGTTAGATGCCCCACTTGACACCAAAAGGAAGAACACGGCTCGCCAGTTGTGGAAGGGCGCATGCATCATCATGCATGCGACTATGCGATCGAGGCACCACCAACATCATCTGGTTAATTAGCGAGAGGCCATGCCCTGGCGTTTTGCATTTGATTACGCCCTGCCGTTTGTGCTCCTAGTACCAGAGACGGAGAGAGTAGGAGTATAGTAGTGACTAATGAGTCCCACGCTTGGATCATGCATGCATGCCACGGCACGCCGCCCTTCATGCGTACACCCCATCTGTTGCATCTCATCATTTCCTCCCATTGGCATGCAGTTAGCTAGCGGCTTAAGTGCTTAACTTGCAGTGCGCTTTTCTGATCATGTCCCGTGCGATTTACTCAATAATGTAGTGTGCTTACGTACGTGTTGGGTGTTTGATGTTGTGTTTGTGGGTACGTACGTGCAGACGGACAAAGCGTCGCTGCTCGCGGAGGTGATCCAGCACGTGAAGGAGCTGAAGCGGCAGACGTCGGACATCACGGAGGAGGCGTGCCCTCTCCCCACCGAGTCGGACGAGCTCACCGTCGACGCGTCGAGCGACGAGGACGGGCGGCTCGTCGTACGCGCGTCGCTCTGCTGCGACGACCGCGTCGACCTCCTGCCGGACCTCATCCGCGCGCTCAAGGCGCTCCGGCTGCGCGCGCTCAAGGCCGAGATCACCACCCTCGGCGGCCGCGTCAAGAACGTGCTCGTCGTCACCGGGGACGACAGCGCCTCCGCCGCCGCCGCACCTTACGCGGGTACGGATTGGGATTGGGACGGCGAGTATCATCAGGAGGAGGAGGCGATGATGCAGGCGCCCATGTCGCCGCAGCACACGGTCGCGTCCATCCAGGACGCGCTGCGCGCCGTCATGGAGCGGACGGTGGCGTCGGCGCCGACAGAGGAGCCCGGGAATTCGGGCGCCGCCGCCGCCGCCGGTGGGCTGAAGCGGCAGCGCACCACGAGCCTCTCGGCGATCCTAGAGAACAGGTCTATCTAATTCTACGGTAGCATCCACACATGATGAGATGTGCAAAAACGAAACGAAAAAAACAGTAAAAACAACGTAAACCACACCACAATATCTCATACTTTACCATAATACCATGCATCTAGCTAGCTAGCTAGTTATGGATCATATGTTTCCAAGTACAACTTTTTTCATTTCTTCAATTTTAGTTTCTCCTATTGAATTTAGGGTTAATTTTTTCCGTGTCATTACAATTTTCACGGTTTGCCAATATATCATCGGTGTGTCACTGACAGATGGGGGCCGCCACAGTCATCGACAGTGGCATATAGGCAATTTCTGAAAATTATAATGGCATGTGAGTAATTTTCCCTTGAATTTATACCAGTAGTATTTCTTCGTGTGTGAACCTAGCTTGGTGGTGTAGATGTGCATGACATCTCAGCAATCAATACAAAGCCACTATCTTTCTGTTCATTTGGATTGTGGCCTGGCATTAATTAACTAAAACATTGTGAAAACCAACTAGAACTATATATTGTCGTTACTATTGTAACGTGTAAGGGGCGATATTATGTTATTCACAATGAGAGTTTTATGGTATTAATTACTATGACACATCATATTTTTTGATGACATGACATTCAATTAATGAGGAAAGAGAAGAAACTAGTGTCATCATCGTGACATAGTGCTAACCCGTTTCTAAGACAGATGAAACGAGATGAAACACCCACTATGAGCCAAATCGTTTCATCAGAGAGAGGGTATTTCATGAGAACTAGTTACATTTAATTACATTGGTTAGCCTAGGAAATAGTGAAATGAAACTCTCCACTGAGAGAGGGTATTTCATTCAATTGCATAGCTGATGTGGTTTTTAGGAAACAGTGTTATGAAACCCACCACTGTAAATAGTCTTATGATACTCAGCTGGTACCATCCATGTCGACGGAGAATAAAGCAAGCTTCTTCGATTTTGACTAAGTTTAAGCAAAATACATTAACATTAACAATATCAAATCAATACACTGTCAAAATATATTTAATAATTGATTTAATAAAAACAATTTGATATTGTAATTGTTTGTATATCTTTTTGTAAAATTAATCAAAGTTGAAAAGGTTTACTTGTAGTGTGATAACCCGAAAATGTTGATATGCTTAGTTACGGTGCTTGTATGGAAGGTACAGGAGTACCTTCGCTTAAAAAAACCAAAAGTTGTTCGTTTAAATCTCTACTAATATAAAGCAACGACTTGCTCGTTCGTCCGCACCGCGCGCAGCGCGCCTCCCTCCCGCCTCGGCCCAATAAGCCTGCACGCCGCCTCGGCCCATTACGCGCCTTGGGCGGCCGCCGCGCGCCCGCGCCTCGGGCGGCTGCCGCGCGAGGTGCGGGCCGGGAAGAGGCCGGCGAACCCTCTCGGGTTCCTATGGTTTTGGCCGCCACGGGCTAGCTCGACGGAGCCCCGCTCACCCTCGGGTGAGCGCGGTGCTCCGGCAAGCTAGCCGGTGGCGGCCGACCGCCGGCCGCCGTCGCCGTCGCAAGCCGCCGTCGCCGCGCGCGAGCTCCGCCACGCCGCGCCGCTCGCTCTCTCGGGCCGAAAGGGGGAAAAGAAACTACGGTTAGGTTTTCAGCGCGGCGCATGGCTTTTATGCGAGCGAGATCCACGCCTGGCCGTTGGATCAGATTCGACGGCCAGGATTAAGTGGCGCAGATACGGCCCAGGTGGGCGGGCACATTCACGGCCTAGGCCCAGGTTACGCGCGCGGGGCAAAAACCTGGCCTGGGCCTAGGTAGGCTTTGGCCTGGTGAATGTTTCTGTTGGGCCAAGTTTTGGGCCAAAATTTTCTTTTTTATTTTCCAGAATTAAAGAATTGTTTTTCTGTATTATTTATTCTTGGAAAATTAAGAAAAATGCCCAAAAATCAGATAAAATTAAGTTTTATGCCAGGATAATTTTGTAAATTTCATCACATTCAGTAGTATTATTCTGAATTTTATGAGAATTTTAGAGCATTTTCTATGTTGTTTTCCGATTTTTATAAGACCAATGTCTTATTTAAATTGGAGAATAATTTTTTAAGTTATTAAATTTAGAATATTTTACTGATTTTTATGCTGATTAAACATGTACTGTTTTGTTTAAGAATTACGCAACCGAAGGTACACTCCCCATGTCCCTCTCTGTTTTATGCAACTAAAGAACCTATGCCATGTTTTAGACTTAAGCTTTACCCTGCTAGACGGTGTTCTCTCATGGACAATTATATGTAGCTCTGTCACGTGCAACTTCTCGTAGCAATATCAAAATACTCGCCGCTTCGGAAACAAATAGGAGTATCAATTCAACAAGCACACTAACGAAGAATATCGTCTACAAGGAAGTGCTCACTGGGTAGATAAAAGAATATGTACTCATTGTATAGTATATTGTACAATTTCATACCAGATTTGTGATTATAAATATGCGATGACACTTTATATAGAAATGATATCTCTATGTATTGTTTTGAACAATAATATATTACTTTGTTTCTTATCATCGCAATATTACTAAATAAATGTGTTCGGCAAATATATCATGTTCTAAATATATTGCCGTTAAAATTATGCATCCGTTGCAACGCACGGGCCTCTCACTAGTATAAAGTAAAAACATCTCAACCATTCATGTATTTTGAAACGTATATATATACCGGACACTACCAGAAAACTAAATTTTGTTGAGTGTTTTAAACTTTGCCGAGTGTCTGAAATTTTGCCGAGTGCATTATTTTGGACATTCGGCAAACAAAAAACACTTGGCAACACAGTTATTGGACACTCGACAAACAAAAAACACTCGGCAAATCAACTATTTGGCGAATGTTTTTTGAAAAAAAAAACTCTCGGCAAAAAATGGTACTAACGTTAACGGACGTCACGACAACATGTTTGCGCATAGCAAATTTTTTTTCATGTTTGCCGATTGTTTTTTGAAAAGCACTCGGCAAAGACGGTGAGTTTGACGAGTGTTTTTCAAAAAACAATTGGCAAACCTATTTTTTTGTGTGTGAACCATTGTTTCGAGTCTACGTGATATTTTTAATATGATTTTAACTTAAAATTTTTTCTACACTTAAATATAACATATATTATCTCATGTAAAAATTTCACATTTTTTGTTCAGTTTGTTATTTTTAAATTATTAAGTATGTTTCTAGGATTTACATTAAAATAGGTGAAATTTTAACAATAAGTGTCGAAAATATTAACTATGTTTCTAGGGTACGGGACAGGAGGATGAGCTGGAGGGTGTGGGGCAGGAGGCTGACTCGGAGGGTGCGGGGCAGGAGGAAGGTGTAGGTCAGGCCGACGTAAAGGCTCCTGCAGGGTCAGCATCATCCTCAGCTCATTTCAGGATGAGCGACCTGGTCGCCCCACCTGTAGTCCCTTCATCTAGAAACAAGATCGAGATCACACCTGTAGGTGATGGGTAAGTCTCATCCTCTGTTGTTTTGCTTTACTGCCAAAAATTTGTTTTAGTTTATTGACTTTATTTATTATGTATTTCTAGATCTTGGATTGATTCTAGGTTTGACGACACTTTGAGGATCAGACAGGTTAACCAGATATTGGGTAACCTGCGTCGTCTTCACTACCCAGGGGTGATGACACTACCGACCGGTGAGCAGCAACTCTGCACGACATGTGACCAATACTGGTTTGCTCCTAATGGGGACTACAGAACCGCCCAAGACGCAATGTCTCATGACTTCTGGGTATTAATTTTTCATGCATTGTTTTGTTTTAGCACAAAACTTCTAGAGTGACAGTAGGTAACTAATCATGACTTTTGCAGTTACGTTTTTGCTTGCTAGAATCGAGCAATCACCATAATCATTCCCTTGTTTCCTTAAACAACAATGCACATAAGGTGGTGAAGGACGCGATTTCGTATGCTCGGATTTAGGTGAACAATGCGTACTATAAGGAGAAGTTAGGGCAGCGAATGAACAATGTGATGGGTTCTTCAACAATATACTTGACTGAGGAGCAATATCATTCAGTAAAATATTCTAACTCTTTTAATCTTTGATTTTTGAGATTTATTTTCATATAATGCAGAAGTTTTACATCTGTTCATGTGTAGATTCCATGGTTTGAAAAACGTGACAATGCCAACTTTGAATTCTAAAAGATTTGGTCTTCAGATGAATTCAGGAAGGTTTCCGAGAAGAATAGGATTTGTCATGGAACGGATCCGAATCACAAATATGGGGCCGATGAACATATCCTCTTGGCTAAACGCATGGTAAGTCCTACACTTGTCACTTTATCTATATATACATTGTAATGCGACTAACTCATATATACGGGAAGCTAAAACTGGTGTTGTTGTGCCAAGTGACATCGAGGTTTATGCTTCTGGTCATAAAGGAAAAGATCCTGCACACCTAGATACGCCGTGTAGTCAATCAACCACGAATCATTTGGTGAGATGTTAACAATTTTAAGAGTTTGCATCATTTTCTCCATCTAATCGTTATTGTTGGGTTTTTCAAACGCAATATGATCAACACATGGTTCAACTCCATGGAGCTGAGTATGATTAGCGAAGGCAACCTGTCGACCCAATGGTCATGTACTCTAGCAGAGGTGGAAAGAGCCATGGACGGTGAGACGATGTTTCTCAATATTTTGTGTGTGGTAGTATTGTATTGGTAACTAATGTATTCGATGTTGCAGGTATTCCATGTTCAATGGAGTTATTGACTCAATAGAGGTGAGAGCTCAGAAGTCAGCTCACTCGTCGCAGGGCTCCTCAAGAGTTAGTTTCATTCGTCGTCGCTCAAAAGAAAACCCAGAAGTGGTTCAGCTGATGGAGTAACTGAGGCTGTCACGTGAGCAAATGAGGCAGTATCAAGAGTATTATGCTACTTGCTTTGCACAACAGCAGGCAATGATGAAGGTAAGTTCAGTTTGCCGCATTACAACTATATAACATTTAGCAATATGTTTAAAACTAACTGATTGCATTACAACATGTATAGCACATTGCCCAGCATCAAGGACTTGACATATCACATTTCCAACAGATGCCTCCCCCACCACCACCATTTTTCCAGTTGGTGCTCCTCCTGCAGCTGAGGTACCTCCTGTTGTTACTTGAGTTAGTGTTTAGATGGTTATTTGAGTTAGCTCGTTAGTTGATAATATTTCTCTAATTTTATCTATTGCTTCAGATTGTCCGTAGTCCCGGTCAGGATGGACCCTCGACTTCAAATGTGGATGATCCGAGATTCCTTGGTGGCACCCACAATTAAAACCAACCAAGTGCGGGTGTTTCATTAGTAGATTTATCTCCTGTGTTGTAGGATAGTATATATATATATATATATATATATATATATATATATATATATATATATACGGGAGTGCTATTCTACACCGATCATGAGAGTATTATTTTCAGTAGTAGATTTTCTTTGTAGAATAGCAAATAGCAATTGGGTACTACTTTTTTCTCGGTAGAATAGATATTCTACACATGGTGTAGGATAACATTATATATATATATATATATATCATATTTACCGGCAACTAAAAGGGATGATGCAGAAAAAATGAAGTATGATTTATTGGTCATAATTAAAGGACTATGCCCATGTTTGCATTAACATCGCACAAGAAAATATATCTATTTGATAGGTACAGATTATAACGTATGTCATTATTAGAATATATAAGTTCTGGTGGTATAGCGACAATATATATATATATATATATATATATAACGCTGTATATTTAGATAAACTTTAATTATCCTAGTACATACACAAAAGACTACGTACGAGAGCTAGCTAGCACAATTCATATACCATTTATTGCTTATTAATTCCATTTATGAAACTATATATAATATATATATAGAGAGAGAGAGAGAGACATTTCAACTAGTTATTGTACCAGCATTGTGAGACCAGAAGGATCCGCCCACGCTCTGCAATTTATACGTAGCTCAGGGCAGAGATTCAGGCACTAATAGGGAGAAAGGGAAATTATGGGCAGGTTTCTATTAATACCAAAACTTGCCCTACCAATTGTTTGGCACTTTCAATAGTTTTGTTATTCATCTGAATCAATGCCAATATGTGGTATGTAAGACTCTTTGGTAGCAATATTTGTAAAAGGAACATGAGCAAGTTAGTATCGGATCTCATAACAATTCTAATGTTCAAGCAAGACTAGTACTTGGATGAGTGATTTACCGGGAAAAAAGCGTATCACATGTCGACACATGTCTTTTAATCAAAGCTAAAATTGTATGGCTTTCTCCCTCAAAAAACAAAACCATGTGGCTTTCAAACAAAGCCCAGCCGGTGGGCTTCTTAAAAAAACTTATCTCTATTTGGTAGCAAATCAAATAAGTTTATGAGACAACTCTACCTTGCCAAAATTTAGTAGCGCAAAAACTTGCTTGGTGGTAGAATAGGGGTGTTGAAGCAATGATATATAGTTTGTATTTATCTCGCTGCTGCTCCTTTTAACTTTTTTTAAGTTAAAATTCTTTAATTATTTGACTAATTTTATTAAAAATATGCTAACAATTATAATATTAAATTAGTTCCATGAAATATATTTTAGTAGTTCATTTATTTGATATTATATTTTTATTTAAATTTGATCAAAGTTGAAGAAAATTATTTTTAAAAAAAGGATCTTTAAGATATGAAATTAATTAAGACCATTGATTTTATTTAAAAATAAAAATAAAGTGAAATTTTAATTATATATTAAAATAAAATTATATGATGCGTCAAGGATGAGTGGATGACCCGTGCAGTACCGGAAACGAAATGTTTGCCGAGTGCACGAGATTTTGCCGAGTGCAATATCTCGGGCACTGGGCAAAGCTAAGTTTGCCGAGTGTTTTTTTAAAACACTCGGCAAACAAAAAATATTCGGCAAATTAAATCTTTGCCGAGTGTTTTTTGAAAAAACACTCGGCAAACAAGTTACTAACAGACGTCGTCACGACGTTCTTGCGCGTCAAATTTTTTTTTGAGGGTTTGCCGAGTGTTTTTTAAAAACACTCGGCAAAGAGAGTATGTTTGCCGAGTGTTTTTAAAAAAACACTCGGCAAACCCATTTTTTTATTTTTTTTCTGACCCATTGTTTTGAGTCTACGTGATATTTCCAATTTGATTTTAACTTGAAATTTTTTTCTACAATAAAAACACAACATATATTATCTCATGTAAAAATCACACATTTTTTGTTTTAGTTTGTTGTTTTTAAATTATTAAGTATGTTTCTAGGATTTAAATTAAAATAGGTGAAATTTGAACTACAAGTGCCTAAAATAATAAACCAAAAATTATGGAAAAATCATATTCATGTTTTAAAGTCTATTTATGATTCTTATAAACTGAATTAAAATAAATTTTGAATAATTTAGGGTTTGACGCTCATTCAACAACGTGAAGCTTAATAGTTTTTTTAATTATAAAAAATCAACTAAAGTCTAAAAAACATGAGACTTGTCATGATGTTATTATATGATATATAGATGCTGTGATAAAAATTTAAAAATATTTCAATAAAATTATCACGTAGAGTGTTTAGAAATCGAAGATTATGGGAGAAGTGATTAGGGTTTAGAAAAGAAATGAGATAGGTTTGAAAGAAGTTTGACAGGTAAATTATTTTTTGTACTTGAAATTTTTTCTACAATAAAAAAACAACACATATTATCTCATGTAAAAATTAAACATTTTTTGATTCAGTTTGTTATTTTTAAATTATTAAGTATGTTTCTAGGATATAAATTGAAATAAGTGAAATTTGAACTACAAGTGCCTCAAATAATAAACAAAAATTTATAAAAAAATCATATTCATGTTTTTAAGTCTTTTTAGAGTTCTTATCAACTGCATTGAAAGAAATTTTGAATAATTTAGGGTGCGACACTCATTCGACAACGTGAAGCTTAATAGTTTTTTAATTATAACAAAATCAAATTAACTCTAAAAAACATTATACTTGTCATGGTGTTATTATATAATGCATAAATGCTATGATAAAAATTTCAAAATATTTCAAGAAAATTATCGCGTATAGTGTTTAGAAATAGGAGATTACGAGAGGATTAATTAGGGTTATAGGAGAAATGTGATATGTTTGAAAGAAGATTGATGGGTAAATCATTTTTTATACTTGAATTACTTTCTACAATAAAAACACAACACATATTATCTCATGTAAAAAGTCCACATTTTTTTGGTTCAATTTGTTATTTTTAAATTATTAAGTATTTTTCTAGGATTTAAATAAAAATAGATTAAATTTGAACTACAATTGCATGAAATAATTAAAAAAATATTATTAAAAAATCATATTTATGTGGTTGAGTTTATTTTTAGTCCTTATATACTATAGTTGTACCATTTTCATCAACGAAAAGATTGTAAAACAAATTATACAAAATTTTAAAAATAAAAAACTCTTTGCCGAGTGCCAAATTTGAGGCACTCGTCAAATATGCTGGGTTTACCGAGTGCAACACTCGGCAAACCAATTTTTTTCCACACAGTTTTTCCATGACATTTCAAAGTTGGCGCACTTTTTTTCAAATTTTTCATACACTTTTTAAAATCCCCTCACCTCCCTCCACTCTCTTCCCTCTCCTTCTCTCTCCCTCCCTCCCACCAGCTCCCTCCCACCGCCGCGTCACCGCCGCTGCCGCCGCCCCGCCCCGCTCCTCCCTAGCCACCGCCCCGGCCGCGCCACCCGGCCACGCCGCCTCGGCCACCCCGGCCCCTCGCCGCCCAGGCTGCCCCGACCGCTCCGCAAGGTGCCGCCCCCGCCCCGGCCACCCCGGGCCCGCGCCGCCCCGACTGCCCTGGCCGCTTCGCACGACACCGCCCCCGCCCCGACCGCCCCCGTCGCGCCACCCGGCCCCGACCGCCCCCGCCGCGCCACCCGGCACCTCGCCGCCCCGGCTGCCCCGACCGCTCCGCACGGTGTCGCCCCCGCCCCGGCAACCCCAGGCCCGCGCCGCCTCGACTGCCCTAGTCGCTCCGCACGACACCGCCCCCGCCCCGGACGCTCCGCACGGCGCCGCCCTGGCCCCGACCGCCCCCGCCGCCTCGGCCGCCCCGGCCCCTCACCGCCCCGGCCACCCCGGCCCCTCGCCGCCCCGGCCGCTCCGCACGGTGCCGCCCCCGCCCCGGCCACCCCGGGCCCGCGCCGTCCCGACTGCCCTGGCCGCTCCGTACGACGCCGCCCCTGCCCCGGACGCTCCACACGACATCGCCCCCGTCCCAGACGCTCCGCACGGCGCCGCCCCGGCCCCGACCGTCCCCGCCGCCTCGGCCGCCCCGGCCACCCCGGCCCCTCCGCACGGTGCCGCCCCCGCCCCGGCCACCCCGGGCCCGCGCCGCCCCGACTGCCCTGGCCGCTCCGCACGGCGCTGCCTCGGCCCCGACCGCCCCCCACCGCTCTGCTCGGCGCCGCCCGAGCCGTCCTGGCCGCCCCGCGCTGCCCGCGCCGGCCGCTCCTCCCGGCACCGCCTCGGCACAGCTCCGCCCCGGTCACGCCGGCCCCACGCCACCCCAGCCCCGCGCCGCTCCGGCCCCGCACCACTCCGGCTTTTTCCTGTTTTTTTATTTTATGAGTTTTACTTTGCCGAGTGCTACATTTTGACACTCGGCAAACTCAACGTCACGGCCGTTCAAGGCCCGTCAAGCTACTTTTGTTTGCCGAGTGTTGTGTGTGGCACTCGGCAAAATGTTCGCCGAGTGCCCGACAAAAAACACTCGGCAAACCCGTGTTCACTGATAGCATTTTTACCGTGTACCGTTCGCCGAGTGCAACACTCGGCGAAGTCTTTGCCGATTGCAAATAAGGCTTCGCCGAGTGTCTTTGGCACTCGGCGAATATTTCTTCTCCCGTGGTGGTGTGTACATGATGAAATATTTTGTTTCAGGGTTCCTCAAAAATTTGTCAATTGGAAAGGGAGTGAGGCAAAATGTAGGCAGGACATCCACAATGTTGCTCAAAAGTGGTTTATATAGAATAAACAATTTTATAACTAATCTATATATATTATGTAAGTGGTTTATATACTCATTCATAATTCTAGCTACCCATATGACTAAAGACCATTCATAAAGAATAAAAAATAATATTATTTATTTCTCACTCTTTCTCTCTCACAATATTCATACTATAGAGACTCAGTTAGATTTTTTTTCTATTTGATGCATTGTGAAATATACAATTGTTATATATTACTTCTCTTGTATATCCACGATTAAAAACCGCTTGATCTATATACATTACTGTTGCCTTAATGGTTGTACCATTGTCACAATGAAAGAGAAGTGCGAACTGATCAACTGATGAAGCATGCACGAATACAATAATCGCGAGGAGACGCTTCTGCAGCCTGTGCCACTGGTCACTGCAGCCTGCACTGCACTGCATGCGCTGCACTATTTTTGGACGTTGCAGACGCCATGTCATAACTCATAACTCATAACTCACGTCACAAGAGTAAAATGTAGTTTAGGTCTGGCTGGTAGATAAATTAAGATCGAACGGATCAGCAGGAGACGGGATTTACTCGAAACTGGCCTGGCCGGGGTCGAAGCATGCAACTCGATCGGGTCTCCACCTAAGAGCATCTCCAGAAGCAAGATGCCCTATATCATTCCCTATAGTTAAATTTAGGGTATTTGGTCTAAAATACACACTCCAGCAGATTCCTATTTCATCCCCTACCCTATCTCATCCCCTACTCCTCTCTCCTCATCCCCAAATCTGGGGAATCTCTCTCCTCCCCCTATCCATGCCACATCAGCACCGGGAGAAAGAAAGAAAAAAAGAAAGGAGAGAAGAGAAGGAAAAAAGAAAATAAAAAAGAAAAGAGAAAATAAAAAATAAAATTAAAAATTAA
This sequence comes from Zizania palustris, assembly GCA_019279435.1. NCBI lineage: Eukaryota > Viridiplantae > Streptophyta > Magnoliopsida > Poales > Poaceae > Zizania > Zizania palustris. The sequence continues at coordinate 53,740,033 of JAAALK010000079.1, read as the reverse complement.
AAGGAAAATTTATTTTCTTTATAATTTTCAAGATTTTTTGAGATCAACTATTTAGACTAATTATAGGATATTTATTTATTTATGAAAAAAATAAAAATTCACAACGAAAATATAGTTGTTGAAAATATAACCGTTGTAATTTTTACCGTTGAATGATAATAAAAAATTTATCAATCGTCAATAACAATAATGATCATACATAATAGTATATATGTTAGAGATATAGCCGTTGAAAATATAGTCGTTAGAATTTTTATTGTTAGATAATAATAAAATAGAGGATTCAAAAATATAGGGAATGAATTTTAGAGAAGCTGCTGGAGACCGAAGTTGTATAGGGATGAAATCTTTTAGGGTCATCTCCTATATGTGAAGTATATGGGGATGAGTTTTAGGGAGCTGCTGGAGATTCTCTAAGCTCGGAAGCTACAGCTCCCAACTCATAATGATACCGGGTGCAATGTTCCATTCGTTCTAGACGAGACACACGCTGAAATAATAATGTGCAGCTAGCGGTTGCATTGGATGGACGTACGTACTCTACGGTTACCGGGTCATTTCGTCGTCAGGAGAGACGCTTAAACCGCCGCATTTTATTTGATATCGCTCGCTCCTATAACATTTTAGTAGCCAAGGTCGGTACGTGCATGCAGGGACCATGGAGTTTCATGCATCATATGCATGCATGCATGTGGTCATCAAACCCCTGAAATGCCACATTTTTCTATCTGCTGTTTGGTGTGCCTTTACATGGCACAGAGGTAGTATATATCCTAATCTCTGGTTGATGCCATCACTGTTAGAGTATATAGTATATTATCTCTAATAATCACATTAACATTTGCATGTGTCTACCAACAGACGTAGCTAGGTAGGTCAGAGGTTTACAAAACTGATGTAACCACTTGTCGATCTGGGGTCCTTCCATGACAGCAACTCTTGAGCTGCATGCGCAAGTGCAACAATAATATGCTCTGTGAGATCAGGGTAGGGTACGCTTATCCCTAGGGCCGCCACCAACTTGTGTTATACTGATTTATTATGTTAGGATTAGTCTAGTTAATTGGGACATTACACACGCACGCAGTTTCAATTTGCAGGCATGATATTGTTTCCTTTGTTTTAAGGAATTTTTAAAATAATGTTTTTTGATGAAATCACATTTCACACGTTTATTTTTTTTTACAAAACTAACTTTGTCAATACTTGAAGTGTTAACAGGTCTAGTTCTGTAGACAATTCAACGGTCAACTAACAAGCCCTGCCTCCCCAGGAGCTTAGATCAGGTCAGATACTTTTTGTATGGATTCATATCCTGTGTATAAAACTCCTTCCGTGTATAAATGCACAAATATCATCATAGCCTCACATCTAAAATTCAACGACCCTGATTCGAAGTTTTTTTTTTGCAAACTGGTATAGAGAAGCAGAGGTGCACTGTGGAAACCTTTTTTTTCAAAAACAGAACGCTGTTGGATTTTGAATGTAAGGCTACGATGGAGCTCGTGTATTTTTGGATGGAGGATGTTTTGTACGTGCACAACCGAAGTTTCCTCGTTGAAAGTTCTCAATTCTTTTTTGGGGGGAATTTTTTTCACCAACTCAAATAATCCTCTGGTCCTCTCTTCACCAACTGCATGCACTGCTCAGTTGCCCTAGCTAGCTCTGGCTTATAAATAATCAGCTCAGCTGGTGGCTATTCTGGAACTGAAGCAAGACCATCACTTGGCGCTCTGCCGCTCTCCACCCATTTTCTTGGCCAATCCAAGTTCCGACACGCGCGCGAGCGATGAGATTCTTCCTCAAGCTCTCTCCTCGATGTTCGCTGCTGCTTCTCCTCTTCCTGGTGACGGCGTCGCAGGGGCTGAAGATCGGCGACCTGCTCAACGTCCAAGGGAAAACGACGGTGGTGGTGGTGAGAGCCAAGCGTGAAGCTAGCTAAACCAAGTCTGAATTTTTTTTGTGGGGTTAGTTAACAGTGGACAATCTGATCGATTTTCGTCTTGGTTTCCTTGGATTTGGCAGAGGGACCAAGGCTGTAGCCGGACCTGCGAATCCCAGCTCTGCACCGGTACGCATGCAACTGCTCTCATCGTCTATGTCGCAGAGCAGAGAAATCATCCCGTTCTTGGGCTTCTCTTTCTCTGGCCTTTTAATCCTTTAATTTGGATGAACATAGTGTGCATTCTTGAGTCGATCGAGTACACCACAGCCATCAAAGGGAACTGACACGCGTTCTGCCTTTTCTACTGGTGCTCGTGATCCCTCCGGAAGTTGCACCGCTGCTGAGGTACGGCAAGTACTGCGGGATCCTGTACAGCGGCTGCCCCGGCGAGAGGCCCTGCGACGCGCTCGACGCCTGCTGCATGGTGCACGACCACTGCGTCGACGCCCACAACGGTATCGTCTCTCAACTCTGATGAACTCTGGTGGATACACAAACACTCTGCTTTGCTTCCGAATTCCGATCGAGGCGAGATATTTGCTTCAGCCGGACGTCTCCACCAACAAAGGCCAAAAAAGGCCTCACTTGACTACGAGCCCTCAACCTCAATGACAGGTGTTAGTTAGCGAGATGACGCGCCACCTAACACGGATCACATCTCAGACCTGCAGTGCTCGTACGAGTGAGATCATATGATTTTGTAGGTGCACGAGGTGCACGAGTTTTGCAGAGCGTGCCGCTCTGTTCGTCTTCTAGCCGCATATCGCTCATCCTATGAGATGAGCCGACGACGGCGACGTACGCCGGTAGCTCGCCGCGCGCGGGCTCGTTGCGTGCGTTCCTTTTCTGCCGTGTGGTTGGGCTGGCTGCATCGCTTGCAAGTTGCACGCGCCGCGCCGCGGCGTACGTCGTCGTGCGCGCGTCGTCCATGATTGCGTAGCCCAGGAGTCTTACTCGCACTCGTTTGTTTGCGCGCACTAAACTGCCGATCGAAGGCCCTAAGTGTACATGTGATGACTTTGGTGTACACATAACACACTTGTCGTCGCCATGGCTCATATGTGCTCTGCGCTCGCTGTGTTTTCTCTCCTTTTTTTCCGCAGATGATTACCTGAACACAATGTGCAACGAGAATCTGCTGGGCTGCATCGACCGGGTGAGACCGGCGGGGCCGACGTTCCCGGGGAACAGGTGCAATGTCGGCCAAACGGCGTCCGTCATCAGGGGGGTCATCGAGACGGCCGTGTTCGCCGGCAAGATCCTCCACAAGCACGACGGTGGCCAGTAGCTGCTAGCTGGTGAAAGTGCACACGGGTACAGTGATTCAGTGACAGTGTGATAGTTATACAGGCGAGGGGGTAATAAAGCCACCCGCGTGTGCCGCGCCGCGCCGCGCCGCGCCGCAGCGGCGTCAACCGGTGGCCGTACGTGGCGTGGCGGTGCGGCAATGCAATGCGGCATGCGCAGCCGCTGCTGGCAGTTGGACCACTATGATTTAGGTGTAGGCATTGGACCTCGGTGCATCAATGACGTTGGCTACTACCACCAGTGACGTTGCGCTATTAGTCAATGTGACACAGCATGTTACCAAAAAGAATTAAATCATTATTGGAACATGATTGATTATTGATAGATCGGCAATCTTGTCAGTTTCACCTCTTGTGCAGTGTAAAGTAGTTTTCGGTGTGTGATTAATTCATCGTAGAGATGTTAACGGATTCATACTGAGTATGTGCAACCATACCCATTACATTAACTTTGGTGGCTATAGGACGGTGAACAACTGTTCTATGGTAGCACACACTACGCCAAAACAGATGTCTTTCGTCGGTCAAATTAACTTTCGTCGGCTTTTGGATGTGAAATGTGAATTTGGATGTGTATTGTGAATGTGATTGAAATTGTGGTTGGATGTGAGTGTGAGTAGGGGAACCAGGAAAAAACAAAAAAAATATCAGGTAACTTCCGTCGGCTTTGACCATAGCCGACGGAAGTTAGCTGGTTTCGGCCACGTGGGCAGAAAGGCTAACTTCCGTCTGCTAGGGCCAAAGCCGACGGAAGTTAGCACCCCTCTGCTGACGTGGCAGAATTCGGCGCTAACTTCCGTCGGCCACGACAAGCCGACGGAAGTTAGTTAACTTCCGTCGGTCGCCGACGAAAGTTAGCTAACTTCCGTCGGTCGCCGACGAAAGTTAGCTAACTTCCGTCGGTCGCCGACGAAAGTTAGCTAACTTCCGTCGGTCGCCGACGAAAGTTAGCTAACTTCCGTCTCTTCGCTTCTGTCGGCCAAAGGCCGACGGAAGTTAGCGTTTTGCCGACGGAAGTTAGCTTCTTCCCGAGTGCTTGATCCTAGTCAGTACTTGGTGGTCAGGGGTCGGCTTGCCGAGCCTGACCACGTTTCCCGACCACGTGTTCTAAAAATCTGACTCCTTGGTTTGTGGAGACGTGGTCTTTCCTTTTATTATTCCAATTCTTTGGGAATGTAGCGAAGTTTGTGGGATATCGTTATAGGTAAACCGACTTGATTGAGATCGTGATCGCGACACAAAATCGGATTGCTCCCATATAAATATCCTTTCTACCAGGTCAGTTCCTATGGGTGAGATACAGATCAGAACTACTATGCTAGGGTTCTTGATTGTCTCTTCCCTCTACTGTGCTGTCACCGTAGTCTACTTCATTCCATCCATCAGCGTGCACTGGAAATAGGAAGGCATGTCTCTGGAAGCCGAAACCAGTCGTCCTTGTGATCCTACACCGGGAGAGGGCAAATAAAGTTTTTAGGAAGCGCTCCGCGCGACTTCTCAAGTTCATCATGACGACGCGTCTTCCGTTTACGTCTACCATCGGCCACCGTCAGGTGCTACGACCCGACACCAACAGAAGTGTCTCTGTCCTGATCGCGAATTCATCCTCGACTACCATACAGTACGTGCGCTACTTTTTTATACGATTTTTTTATCATGTTTTGTGAATCTATGATTATTGTATTTCTGTACTCTAGTATGATAGATCTGTTCATGTTATTTTATGTTGAGGCCATGATTTATCTAATTTAGAAATTAATCGTAAAATTGTATAATATTCCAACATTATCATCTATTATAAAAGGGGTCTTTATGATGCCCTATTTACCTTTATTACGGGTAAAGAGGTAAAATCAATTTCAACCCTTGATTAAATATAATTAAACTAATTTAAAAATATTTTTTTTACTAAATTACCTTCTATCACCTCTCCCCTCTCCCTCTAGCCAATTAGCTCTCTTCTCTTGCACCATCGCAGTGCCCGCCACCATCATCGCCCCGCTCTGCCCCGTCGTCACGGTGCCCTGCTGATCGTTCGTTCGCCGCTGTCATCCCCGTTGCCACATCGCTTCGCCGCCCGTCCACCATCCCCATCACCGCACCGCCATGTCGCCCTCATCGCCATGGTGCCTAGCCGACCATCCGCAGCTACCGGCGCCATTGCCACGACGCTTCACAACCCGTCCGTCGCCTTTGTCATCATGACGCCCCACCGCTACCATTGGCACGACGCTTAGCTGCTCGTCCGCCCTCGTCGTCATGGTGCCTAGCTGATCATTTGTCGCCCCCATCTCTACGATGCCCCGTCGCCACCGCCTGTCCACCACCACCACCATCCATCATCGCCATGTTGTGTCGATGCCTGAATCCAAACACGTTGATCACTGGATCCACGCACACATTGGCTGAATAAAATTGCTCCACACCTCTCATCTATGGTCGACGCAGGCTGATGCCTACCGTGGCAGACAAGCTAGAGCTCTGCTCCAGGTCGTAGAACGCCATTTGACTAGATGCGCTCACCCACGGGCTCTCAACCGCCATCTACGATTATGCGGGAGCGGACGGGTACCACGATGCATGGGAGTTCCTCCCAAAGTCGGAGGAGCAGCCCTGGTCAAACGGAGAGAGAAAAGAAATGGGAAAAGAAGAGAGAGAAAGGGATGAAGGAAAAAGCAAAAAAAAATATGTGAGGCAATAGGTTTTATGTTTAAATCTAAATCATTTCGATCAGCAAAAATAAATAGCTCACTGAGAATACCATAAAATTTTTCTTATAAAATTTCTAGATATCGAATTTTGTCAAACAAAGCTCACTCAGCTCCATAATATATAAAAAACAATCAGATAACGTGAGGCAAGGTAGAACGAACGGTGAACAGCGGAAGTGCCAAAGGGAAGCACTACCATCCCACAGGCGCTCACCGGTTGTCCAGTTTAGCCATCAGAGAACGGTTGCTGCACAATCGCATATTCCCACTTCTCTCTAACTCTCGAAATTTATGATTTGTCGTTAAAAAATTTATAACTGAAAAGGACGTGAGTTAGCTGGCATCAAATCTCTTCAGAATTTTGTTAAGGCGGAAGTAGTTCTCCTAAAAAATTCTCGTTTACATCCCGACACACCCATGACTTTAAAAAAGGTCGGACCCGTATGACCTATTTCAAAAAAATATAACTATAAATAAAGTGATAAATAAAAGAAGTTAAAAAATTTATAACTGTAAATAAAGTGGTAAATAATCGAATTTATGATCGATAAATTATCAAATATTTGTATGAAAAACAACTTTTTGGCAAAGTAGTGGGCCTCTTTTCTCTTACGGTTTTGGACCACTACCAGTATGGGCTGGACTGTGTTCATCTGGGCAAGTTATAAAGGCCGGTCAGTTCGGCACCTTCCGAGCACAACAATCTGGACCGTCCGTTTCCGTCGCCGCCGACTCGCACCTCTCTCTCTCTCTCTCCTCGCGACGCGCCCTCTCGGCTCGGCTCGGCTCGTCTCGTCGCGTCGTCCTCCCAGAGGCGGAGGCCCGGCGGAGCCCACCAAAACCGCGGCCGCCTGTCCTCCTCTCCGCTCCATGGGGTCGACGGCTGCCGACGAGGACCAGCTCCTCAAGAGCTTCCTCGCCGAGGTCAGCGAAGCCGAGCGCGACAACGAAGTCCTCAGGTGATCCCCCCTCTCTATCTCACCTTCCATCCTCCTTTATCTCCCCCCAAACGGTTCCAAATACCCTATCCGGCATCTTTTTCGCACCGCGTAGCTTCAGATCCCCAGAGGCGACACACCTTTCTCGTTCCAGTAGATGTAGCAGCAGCCGGTTTGGTGCTGAATTTCCGCGGGGATTGGGGGGGGGGGGGTCCAATTGGTTCCACTTCAACCCTAGGTTTGACCGTTGGAGCCGTACGATTGGCTCACCTTCTATCAGTTGTCTTCATTCTACGCTTGAACTATGAGTTTTACGGTTCATGGCTGTCCATATTACCTGGGATTTCGTGTTACTTATGGAAATCAGTGGTTTGCAAAAAATGCTACTGGGTGACGACACTATGACGTTCTGTGTTCTAATGAATACTTTTTAAATGAGTATTTATGAATGGGAACTATGTAAATTTCAGCTTTGAGACTTTAAGTTTTTAACTTTATTATATATGCATATTAGGATACTTGGTTGCTTCAAGTTAAACCCTTTCGAGCATCTTAAACTATCTTTTGATTCATCACCAGATGAGGTGAAGAAGCAATATAGGAAGGTACTATAACATTTATCTGATTTGTAAGAATTATTCTATAATGATCTTTGCTGTGTGTTCAGGTCTAATTGTTCTTTATTGTACCATTTGTAGTTGTCTTTGCTTGTCCATCCTGATAAATGCAAGCATCCGCAAGCACAAGAAGCTTTTGGAGGTATGCAGACTAACCAATAACAACGCTGCAGCAGTAGTGTAGGTGTCTATGGTGTGTTCCATATGCAATGATAATGTAATATATCATCATATCATGTAACGAGGGAGCATTGCGCATACCATATCTTATCATTCTTTGAATGATTTAATTTTTCCATGGCAATTATGGCATGTCAATTGTACATTTGTACCCATGGAATTTATACAATTTTGTTTGTTAAGATGGCATTGCCAATAACTCAAGGAAAAGAAACGGTCTAACTATCTCTTATAAGATTTTGGCTTCTGTAATTAGTTCTAACTTTTGACACTAAAACTAGCCACTTCTTTTTCTCTTAAACTGCTTGATATGTCTTCCAGTGTCACATCTTTTTTTTACTTCTCTCACTTTCTCAATGATGTATGTTTTATTGATGACACCTCATAAACAGCTCTGGCAAAAGCACAGCAACTCCTACTTGATCCACAGGAAAGAGGATATATTCTTGATCAAGTTACTGCTGCAAAAGGTGAGATGTGAATATGTGATATTCCTTGTGTTCGTCTTGTATTTGTGTAATTTCTATTTGGGCTTTTAGTAATTTGTTCAAATGAAACATAATGGGCATGATGCTGACCAAACACTGATGATCTTATGTGTTGAAAATTCAGAAGAGCTGAGGGCAAAGAGGAAAAAAGAGCTGAAGAAAGACAGTGCATCCAAGATAAAGTCCCAAGTCGATGAGGTAAGAGATGGTGTGAATTTTTATTGTAAACTTTTAAGATCATGCTGAATTGCTGAGTACCATGTTTTGAACAAATGTCAATGTGAAAAATACTAGATTAAACCTGGACTGTTGTAGCTTCAGTTAATTCTTTGGTTTAGGTAGGCCAACTTGAGACCATCTGAGGTTCAAAAACCCATCCTTTGTAGGGATTTCCTTAACTGGCATTCAGCTGGGATCAGCCTGGCTTCTGACTTACTTTAGCACTCCTGCTAAAGGTTTTGATGTGAAGTTGTGAACTTGGTTGTTCATTCTTACTCAATTTGGGATAAAATTCCTTAAAAAGAGAAGATTTGGACATCAGCCAAAAAAAACTTGTTTCCTGGAATTTCTGCAACAACTTTGTTGTCCCCTGCTGGCATGCACCTGCTTCATGTATGTTGACTGTATGCAGTGATAGATTTGTTCAGAACTTACAAGACATTACTTGCTTATAATTGGACTTATATCTTGAAAGGATAAAAGCCTTTTAGAAAGACAAATACTTTATATATCATTGAAAGAGCCATTTGCTGGAATTTTAAGAGCAATACACTAGCTGGGATATCTGTTGTTTTCCTTTTGTACAAAACATGTGTGATTCTATGTTGATGAAAGGACTGCAAGGCAGTTGGAACATATTATTGATGTTCATTCATGTTGAAATTTTGGGGACATCCAATGATTGGTTTGCCTATGATTAGGGAAAATATGAAGAGCAGTATGAACGATCGGACGAATTTCAGAAGCAGCTAATAATTAAAGTTCGTGAAATTTTGACAGACAAAGAATGGCGTCGAAGGAAAATGCAGATGAGGGTAAGTAAAGTGCTTTAAAATTATCAAGTATCATTGATCGAGACTGTCATTAATGAGCTATGCCCATATGCTCTGGCAGATATCGGAGGAAGAAGGAAGACTGAAGAAGGATGAGGAGGAAACGAAAGAAATGTGGAAGAGGAAGCGTGAGCATGAAGAGAAGTGGGAAGAGACCAGAGACCAACGAGTATGTTTTCAATTTATTCTTTGATGAGTTTGATTTTTTTTTTTTTGCATATGCAACCTTTTTTATCCTTGTTTCAGATTTGAAACTTAGTGTTTTCAGCTAACTTCTGATATAGAACATGAGTTTCAGAAATATTTTAAAATGTAAGTTTCAAAATGGTAGTTTCATGCATGTTCCAAACAACAACAACAACAACAAAGCCCTTCAATCCCAAGCAAGTTAGAGTAGGCAAGTTGAAACCTAACATGTGTTATTAATCAAGGTTCAAGCACATGAATAACTTCTCTCCATGCACTCCTATTCAAAGCCAAATCTTTGGAAATATTCCATCATTCCAAGTCTTTTTTATTGTCTCCTCACACTATTGTTGTGCCTTAGGATTACCACCATGGCACCAGTTCATGCTGCTTGTCTCCCAATGCCACTCCGCCCTGATATATCAATATGTTCTGACACTTCTTGCATAAATCCCTACTGCTGCCACATGATGGCTCAACCATGAGATTCATTTGAAACTTTAGAATGCACGGAGGGAATACTGTTCCATTTGAAACTTACCATGGATAGTTCTTTTTCTCTTCACTTAAAGTATGAAACTACTATCCCTGCCTGGTTTGATTATGTACCATGGGTTGGTACTGCCTAATACAATTTATTTGTGTCTGTAGGTCTCGAGCTGGAGGGATTTCATGAAGACAGGAAAGAAGGTTAGAAAGTGCACTTGGAAGCTAATGTTATCCATTAATGTTTAACTTTACTGACGCACTGACGCATTTTACAGGCACGGAAAGGTGAGATCAAACCCCCAAAGCTTAAGACAGAGGATCCAAACAAGTCTTATGTTCAGAGGCCAGTGAAGCGTGCATAAGAGGAATGTGAATCATGTGATAGTGCGTGTAGCCAACAGATATCTGGTAGTCGGTTCTTCTTGGGACCTAATCTAAACAACAGCCTAGCAAAGCTATTTGGAAAGCTGTAAGGTTCCATTATGTCTTCTGTGATCCCTCATCCCAGTGTAGACAGTGGAACAGAATGCATGTTTGTTAGCAGAATGGCTGCGCATGCTCTCTACATAGAGCTGTATTGGATTAATTACCTGCTGGGTAGAACATGATCCTTGAAAATGTTGAAAAAAATTACGTTTCTGTCGCAAACGAACCTCATTGAAGTGAGTGTCGAAATGCCCGTCAACTGTTCCTTGTTTCACTGTATTCAATGTAAATTAATGCTAACGTAATTGACTATTCATTTAGGCCCAGTTTTGATCCCAGGTATTGTATTGAAAGAATTAGAATCTATTTTGATTCTATAAAATATTGAATTGTGTGGAATTCAATCGATATTTAATATTTCTATTTGGATATTCCATAGAATTAATATAAGAACTAATTCTAAAACTTGTTTAGATGATCAAACTGTAGAATCAATTGCATTATTACAAGAAAAATATTGTCGTCTCCATATAAATTTATCTAAGATGGAAGGAGATATAGAGATAGTCAATTTTTTTATTGAAGAGAAATTGGACTAAACTATAGATTCTAGGTTAAATTCTAGATAGGATTTTATAATTTTAATTTTAAAATGGTCTAAAAGACCTTATACGGAAATTTTTTCAGCGGAAACGGAATCAAAAACGGAACGACAATTTCTATCGAAAACAGATATACCGACGGATATTCCGCAAGAAAACGGAATTATTCCGCATTCACATTCATAGCCCACTCTCTACCAACCCATCTGCCTACAAACACAGCAGCAGGCCAGCACCCCAGACCGAATGCCCACCATCACGCCATATCCCCATCCACATCCACGTGAGTACGTAGGAGCATTTTTATTATAATTACTATCTAATTTGTTATCTTTAAAATAGTAAGAATTATTCAAAATATGTAGCAAAGTGAGAGAAATAGCAAGCCCCCTAAAATAGCAAGTCAAATAACAAGTATAATTGAGTGAGTAACAAAATAGCAAGTCAATTAAAATAGAGAGACTTGCTATTGTTATGAATAGCAAGTCAAAAATAACAATTACAATAAATATGCTCTAACCACGGCCAGGAAAACATAATTTTTTTTCATAACGCCGAATGCTCATTGCCTCCATCCGTTCATCCGGTATTCCCATCACCCCCGGGAAGCCAAAAAAAAATATGTGATTAAAACAACATCAAGAATCATCGATGATGATCAATCATAGACGTGAGATCTGAGGGACAATTAGACAATATATAAAATTGTCTAAATTTTTATATTTTGATCCTTTATTGTTCTTTGTCTATGTAATTTGGATTTCCGCTAAATTTATTACTGTTTTGTTAACAATTAATTATGTATTTTCATGGTATTTTAATTTATATCACGTTGTTATTTTCATTATCACGGTAGTCGGACCAACTAAATAATGATGTAGATAATTAGTGTGGCATATAGAAGGACTTAGAGTAACATATAGGGCTGGACAAAAAACTCGTAGCTCGTTAACTCGCTCGGCTCGTGACTAGCTCGGCTCGACTCGGCTCGGCTCGTTCTATTTTCCTAACGAGTTGAGCTGGTGTTTTAGCTCGTTAGTATAACGAGCGAGTTCGAGCTGGCTCGCGAGCTGCTCGCGAGCTTAACGAGCTCAGCACAAGTAGTCAAGTCAAACCCATTAAAGTAATAATAAAACACTGTCTTACAATATGAGACTCATTATTTTATAATTTATTTGTTAATATCAAGTTATTACTTGCTAACTTGTTATTATAAATTTATTATTATGGTCTATAGAATTCCTCATATAAAAGTATATAGAATTTCTCATATAAAAGTACGAAACAAATAACATGTGTGATTAATTTGATGGAATCATAGAAATAATGATGGAACTATGGATGATTAATTTTTGAAACCTTATATATTCTATTTATTTCATATTTTGATGTTTGATATGTGATTATTTAAATATTTACTATTTAATTATTTTTTAAATAGTTGGCTCGCGAGCTAAACGAGCTAGCTCGCGAGCTGAACCGAGCCGAGCCGAGCTGGGTTTTCTGCTCGTTATGTTAACGAGCCGAGCCGAGCTAGCTCATTAACATAACGAGCTAAAACGAGCCGAGCTGGCTCGTTATCCAGCCCTAGTAACATACATAGATAAATGATTGATAACGAAAGTTGGAATTTTGCACTATTTTTATTTAAAAACTATGGGTTATGATTTATGAGTTGATAGTTGGTACTTTGTATTCCGATATATATTCGATCTGTATCCGTTACTTATTCGATCTGTATTCATTTTTGAAACTACTCGTTTCAGTTTTCGTTTCCGTTTCCGTTAAAAAATACTGAAACAGATATGATAACACCTATTTTCGTTCGTTTTCGCTCCGTTTTCATCCCTAGTCTAAATAGTCATCTCATATAATTGAATTCCAATTCTTCAAATCTCAAAGGCATTATTTTTGTTAGAGATATATGTTGAATATAGGTGTTTAATCTAGTTACAATTAGACTTTGAGTTGTACTAGGAATATAGTTAGAGTCCTTGTCTAATACTCTATCTATGGGGCTATATAAATAGATGGCCAACCCTGTTGTGTAACCACCAAAAAGAGGTAGAAAATTTAGGTGATCAGTTTGGGTGGCAGTGTTGCCGTGGTGTGCCCGGATGCCGATGTAGACACCATTTATGGGGAGGAGCGTATGTAGTCATGCCCTAGAGTCGTAAGATTTCGTTACTAAAATATCGTAGTTCGGTGTTGTCTTTTCGGTGTGATCTTCTCATGACGTCTCTTAGATCTTGTTAGTTCCGCTGCGTTAGGCCGTACGGGTCTGATTTTCGTAACAAGTGGTATCAGAGCCATGGATTGGGAAGATCAAGTTGGAGGCGCGATGATGTTCCATATTTGCGCGGGATTACACAAAGCGCAGGATGATGGAGCATGCCAACAATCAATGACTCGATCGGTGGGATTGGAGCACTTCGAGCGGGTGGCTCGAACCGTCCAATGATCTGTGATCAACTAGGATCGTACCAGACGTGAAGAGATTAAGTTGATTGGTGGCTAGGTTGTTGTTCGATGGTGGGCTGGTCAGACATGACGCCCAGGAGATTGAAGCTGCGGCGGGAAGTACTACGATATGGCAGGACTTCGGCTCATGCGAAATGAGCGGTGGTTGTTAGGCTCAAGGTGTAGTAAACAACGATGATGGTGATAGTCATGGAGATCTGCAGGAGTTTTTATATGCAAGGAGAATAAATCTAGAAAAATTCAGATTTTTAGGCGGTTTTTCGGTTTTTTGCGGGCGGCCGGTTCGACGGAAGGCACACGGTTTTTCTCATTTTTTCGGCACTGACGCATGTGCGTGCATGGGCGGCTTGAAGCCTGCGCTGCGCCAGGAAAACCGCTGCCTCCGGCGGGAGTTCGCTGGACCGGGAGGACGGACGAGGCTCGTGGCACCGGCCTGGTAGCGCCGGCCGAGCTCAGGAGGCACTGGCCCAGCGACCTATGGAGGTGGTGCCGGGCCAGACAAAGCCTGGCGTGGCCTAGGCGTAGGGGGAGGTAGGCCGGCCCAGGCGGCATGGCCTAGCCGAGGTAGGTGCAGCCGGCCCGGCTAACGGGAGGTCGGCCTAGCGCAAGGAGGCGGCCCAAGAAAGCAAGGCGCGAGGCGGCAGGCCGGCCTAGGCACGGGCATGGCCCAAGCACTGGGAGCCAGCCCAGTTAGTTGCTGTGCAAGCCCAAAAAAAAGGAGGCAGAGGCCCATACGTAGGAATTTGAGGAAATTTCGGATTTGGAGTCCGATTATAACTCAAATTTTACTCGAATTTGGCTCTATTTTTGCAGATTTGTAGGTCTTTTCAGGAGTATAAATAGGTACCAAAGGGAGGCCTAAAGAAGCAAATCTGAGAAGAGAAGCTTGATCAAAAATAAAGGCCTTTGATCAAAAGGGTGGTTTTTTGAGCGGTCGACGAAAGCGCGTCTCGTGTAATCGGAGCGAGGAGGTCGTCGAAGGCTTGAATACTACAAAGAAGGCACAGGGCTCGGTGGTAGTCGTCGGTGGATCGACGAGGAGACGCATGGAGTTGGTATGGATGATTTGATCGCGGCGATAGGCGATATAATCGTTGATCGACGGATGGCGTCAGTGGCTCCTAAATTCGAGGTGATGAGATTTGACGGGACCGTTAACTTCGGATTGTGGTAGACGAGAGTGAAAGATCTATTGGCGCAATAGGGAATCTTGAAGACTCTCACTGATAAGAAGCCGGAGAAGGTCGATGATGATAAATGGGATGAGATGAAGGCACAGGCATCTGCGACAATCATATTGTGTGTCTCAGATCAGATCATGTATCTCATCATGGAGGAAACGTCACCGAAGAAAATTTGGGACAAATTGCCCAGCCAGTTTATGTCCAAGATGTTGACCCAGAAGCTATATTTGAAGCAGAATGTGTTCAGCTTGAAGATGCAGGAGGGGTCAGATCTGGTGAAAACATTAATGTCTTCAATCAATTAATCGCTGACCTTGTTAAGGTGGAAGTGAAAATTGAGGATGATGACGAGGCAATTATTTTTCTGTGTTCGTTGCCGGATACTTATGAGCACTTGGTTACTACATTAACATATGGCAAAGAAACCATCAAGTCAGAAGATGTTGTTGCGGCGTTGCTTGCTCATAATCAGAGGAAGAAGAACAATGCAATAGGAGGGTCATCTGAGGATGCTTTGCATGTTAGGAATGATCATGGCTCAGAAGAGAAGAAGGGCAAGAAAAAGAAGAAGGGGTCGTTGTGCTACAACTACTAGGAGTGTGGACATATAAAGAGAAACTGTCCAGCGCTGAAGAAGAATGGAGGATCCGCAAATGTGGTAACTGTCAACAAGAAAGATGACTCGGATAGCGATGGTGATGTTCTCATAGTATCAAGTGAAAAGTCTTGTGAATGGTGGTTGTTAGATTCAGCTAGCTCATTTCAAGCAACACCAAAGAGGGATTTGTTCTTGTCTTACACTGAGGATGACGATGTTGGATATAGGTGTTTAATCTGGTTATAATTAGACTTTGAGTTGTACTAGGAATATAGTTAGAGTCCTTGTCTAATACTCTATCTATGGGGCTATATAAATAGATGGTCAACCCTGTTGTGTGACCACCAAGAAGAGGTAGACAACTCGGATGCCGATGTAGACACCATTTATGAGGAGCGCTCGTAGCCATGCCCCGGAGTCGTAAGACTTCGTTACCAAAATATCGTAGTTCAGTGTTGTATCTTCGGTGTGATCTTCTCATGGTGTCTCTTAAATCTTTTTAGTTCCGCTGCGTTAGGCCGTATGGGCTGATTTTCGTAACAATTTTGTTGGCATTACTATATCATTATTTGGTGGCCACAAGCAGTGGCGGAGCTAGAGATAAACTGAGGGGGGTGCACTACTTTAAGCGGTACACCGTATTGAGTCAAAGGAGATGCACAAAAGGTAAAAAATGCTAATAACAACTAAAATTTTTTTTATACCGGGTTCCTGTGAACCTTATGCCATCACCGTAGCCCCGCCCCTGGCCACAAGTACGACGAAATAAAAATGCCTCAGTAGATAGGAAACCTGAGGACGTACAACACTCGATATTTATTAGTTAAATTTTCGTAATTATTAATAAGCCGTCGTGCAAATGACGCGACGAGACCTTTAATTATTTGTCCGGCAATTGGCAGACCACGAAAAAGATCGGCGGCCATGCACTGACTTTGTACGTACACATGATCCTCCCATGATCTTATTCCTCCAATGCTGGCGATAACTAAAGTTTTCAGCTAAACGCAAGGAGACATTAATAAACACAACATAAAGAAGCTGTCCTTCGTGTTTGGTACTCTTCCTCATGATTTAGCTGTTCTTCCGACCTGATCCACAACAAGTCAAGCTCTCTAATATATTATGTACCACGCTCCTCTTGTTTATAATACACTAGTCAGATGCACGTGCTTTGCAACATAACTTTATTTTGCAACAGGGTTTTTGCGTAAAATTCATGTTTCTGCATGATTTTTCAAAAATCTAAGGGTTTTTACATAAAATTTATGTACCACACTCCTCTTGTTTATAATATATTACTGTCTCTGTCACGATAATAATGCATTTTAAATAATATTAAGAATTATAAGATGGATTAACAATTATAACAAACTAGTTTCACGTAATAAACATCATGGTAATTCGTTGTTTATCAATTTTTATCTCACGTAATGTATCTAAATGTGAGTAACCAAACATCTCACTCTGACCAAATTAAACAAGTACAAGCAACTAAACAAACATACATCGCCAAACTAGATAAAATACAGGAACCAAATAGGCCCTAGATGATTACATATGGTTTCATTTTTGCACGATGGTTTTGGATATCATGTTGTTACTTGATATTCAAAGTTAACAACCCCATTCTGCTATGAAGAGGTTGTGACTCGTGTCAGCTCGAAGAACAGATATTCAGATAAACGGTGGATCAAATTATCAACACTTACCTTTCTAACATGTTAATTACTAAACAAAACGGCATGGATTGAGCATTGCAGATGCAAATCACATTTAGTAGAATGGTATCTGTTTTGGGGCTGGAGATACTGCCTGTCTGTTCAGTAGTGCTGTAAACATATTGCATCTTCAGTTGGATATGTGTTGTCCTGATGAGGACACCAGGTAACCAGTGAGAATATTTCCCGTTGTCCTTATCATACTTGATATCTCCTAAAATAATAAGTATGGTTTAAAAAATAACTCTATTATATTTGTCACTTGACTTGTTATTTTAGGGGGTTTGTCATTCTTCTCTCCACACTTGCTACATCTAGCAAGCCAACCAAACTTGCTATTTCATTGAGTATTGAATTTGTTTAATTGTTTTTATTTTTTTGCATGTATATAAATTGATAAACATAGTTACATTCGAATAGAAAGTTATATTTAGCAAGTACATCAGAGTGAATAGCAAAATAGCAAGTCAATTTAAATAGGGAAACTTGCCATTGCTATGAATAGCAAGTCAAAAATGACAAGTACAATGGAGATGCTCTGGCATCTGTAAAATTTTCATACCATTGGTCATAAGCTTTTTGCTCCACTTGGGCATCAAAGAATTCCAAGTAATTAAAGACGGATGAATTTGCATCTTGATACTGCTGTTCTTAAATTAACCCGACAAATTAATTAAAGCAGAGCATTTAATCCTGATGTAAGCCTATAGGGAGCACTGCTGATGTTGGAATTCTACCAAAATATTTCTTTATCTCGACTAGCAGAACATTGCTTGTTGGGTTAATTAATTGGCAGAGCAGGTCAGTAGCATCAGAAGCATAAGATTTTTTTTCCTTTTTGTTCTGCTTTGCTTTGCATCCTGCACATTTCTTCTGGCTGTGTTTTTGATCTTTTGCCTTTTGATGCAGTACTGATTTTGCCTCATAGGATATTGATGGTAGAGTTAGATTTAATTTATACTGTAATTATATGCCGTCAGAGAATATTCATATGAGCACACATATTTATATACCTTTATTTAAATAGAAATTGATGATCTTCTCTAGCCGACATGTCATTGAGATGTGAGATGAGATGATGTCGCATATCAGTGAGACGCGGAGAATAAATTCTCGATTTTCCATTTAAAAAACGATGTATGATTTAGCCTTGATTTTTTTTATTTCATGATGAATTAGTGACAATTGAAGCTGGTTTGTAGTTTCCACTTTGTTCTTCGTGCATTAGGGATGAGTTTTAGGGAAGCGAATGTATCTGGCACAAACCATCTACTCCATATAATCTTAAAAACTATGAATTAAGGACACAAAATATTAATCCAACGGAGGGCTAATAATACTACTTTAAAAGTGGTCAGCAGATAGGAGAGCTTAACTGCAAAATAGTAGTACTAGTAGTCCTCTGTTGAATTAACATCTTGTAGCCTTGATTTATAGTTTCTAAGATTGCACGGGATAGATGGTTAGCATTAGATACATTCAATCTGTGAAAACTGCTGAGGTTACTCTTAGATCATCTGCTTTTCACTTTTATACGCAATCAGTTCAGGTCCCTCTTCTGGATTGAGCTAGGGTTCCAACTCTGTATGTAACCAGTACTGGAAATCAAAACAATATGTGCAGTGCTTGCTGATGCCCAGGGGCGCGATGCGCTTTTGTTTCCAAAACAGCTTGCTTGCTCTGACGAAGCTCCTGCTCCTGCTGCTGGTCTGTAGCAAGGAGTTCACTGTGATGTTGCTCTCTCCGGCCTCCAGAGCTCCTGTTCAATCCGCCGTAAGAAAGCAGTCTCACTTAGCCCTTACGCAATCGATCTCATGTTCGTCGCGCCATCTCTTTCAGCTATATATATTCTCCTCCAATTAGCATTACTTGCATTGCAAAGCGGATGTTTTTTTTTAATGGCGTGTCTCATGCATTAGCCTTTTAATTCCCTGATGGGGCTTGTCGTCTCCTAGCTAGCTAGACTGGCCATATATATATATATATATATATATATATATACGGAAACGCTATTCTACACTATGGGTGTAAATGCTATTCTACACCGATCATCCCAATCGTGCCCACCCCCCACCCAATCCCAACCCCTCCATTCCACATCGGTGTAGAATAGCTATTCTACACCCGTGGTGTAGAATAGCATTTGTATATATATATATATATATATATATATATATATATATATACACACACACACGTACGTATATATACAAATGTTATCCTACACCACATGTGTAGCATAACTATTCTACCGAGAAAAAGTAGTACTCAATTGCTATTCTACTACTGAGAAAAAAATAGTACCCAATTGCTATTCTACTGAAAAATCTACTACTGAAAGTAGTCGGTGTAGAATAGTTATTCTACACATGTGATGTAGAATAACTATTCTACCGAGAAAAAGTAGTACTCAATTGCTATTCTACTGAAAAAATCCACTACTGAAAAAATCCACTACTGAAAAAGTAGTACTCAATATATATATATATTGGATGCACACGAGAACACGCCTATATATCTACTATATATATTAGCACGAGCAGAGAACCACCTTTGACCTCTAAACGAACACGGCAGCTATGCTTCTAAATTCAAAACCTATCTATAGAGAGCTAGTTAATTACGTACTGTCACTCAGCTGGACGTACCTTTCCTACTTGGATCGGATCGAAAATTCGAAAGCGCCATGCGATTGCAAGTTGTGTGCCGGTATAGATGTGTACATCATCCTGGCCGGGACATGCTTTGGAAATGCCTGAGATGGACAGGCCGGGATACGTAAGGTAGTGTTTGGTTGTTTGAATCAAACTCATCCCAGATGATTCGGTCCAGTTTCGAAAAACGAGTTTGTTTGGTTGTATGTATTGTACGAAACCATCGAGGCTGGATTGGTTCAGATTCTCAATATTCTCTCTAGATGCTGAGTCATTTCATACGGTAAAAACAAGCGAACAACGCCGTCCAATTTTTGTTAACTATATTGATTATTTATAATTAGTTAAGATCAGTGGTTATTAAGTATTTTCAGTGAAAATAATTATAATTAGATGTTATTAATTATAACTAATAATTATCATGTATCATCTCATACATCCAACCAAACAATCTAGTTGTACCATCTCATTCAGGACTATATCTTATCCCAAATTAAATCAATATATCTAGGACCATCTCATACTAACTAATTTCATTCAGCTAACCAAACACTATCGAAAGATCGGCGTACGAACGTTAACCGATGACCTACTAGCTAGCTAGCGTATAGTAGTAAGTATGTCGTCGTGTTCGTGTGTGTTAAGTGTTAACCTCATTCCAGCGGAGAGAACAGCTAGCGCGCGCCATGCATATATTACTGGGCACGTACGTACTGCAAATGACGTACAGCCTCGTGAAGCATCTGATCGGAATTCAGGTTTTTCCTTTCTTCCCCGGCCGGCTAGCTGTCATGGTGTCATCTCCGGCGAAAAGATTGGGCAGCAGCCGGCAGCGCAAGCTAGCCGTCGTCGGGCTATTCCAGATGACACCACCCCGGCCGCCGTCGCCGTCAGAATCTGAAATCGCATGAGATTGCAGCACTAGCTGTAGCGTAGCTAAGCGAACGCGAGCTAGCTTAGCCACACAAGCTAGGCAGGCACGAACAAGCTAGCTGGAGATCACTACAGATTAGCCTCTCTTGGACTCAAGGGAGGAAAAGTTCGCCTTTACCCAAAGAGCATCTACAACCCTGAAGAACTAAATGGAGATATTGAAAATTTTATTTTTAGAAAAAAATATTATAATGTATAGTACTAAAGATAAAGACTAGTACTGACAAAAAAATATATAAATGGACATGTTTTATCTAATGAACAACTACCAAACTAAAAATTAGTATTATTTAATTTATGGAATTAATATAGATATACAGAACTTATATCTTATCTTAATTTGTTTAGCACTACGGTCGCAATTATAGAATGAGTGACAAATCAGAAATATTTTCTTAGCACAACCATTTGTTTCAATATTGTAGATACTGTAACAAAGCTTGAGATTACAAACACTACAACAATTCAGGCAACTTCCATCGGCCAAAGCCGGCGGAAGTTAGCCCT
The DNA here is from genome assembly GCA_019279435.1 of Zizania palustris. NCBI lineage: Eukaryota > Viridiplantae > Streptophyta > Magnoliopsida > Poales > Poaceae > Zizania > Zizania palustris. Next base: position 53,719,014 of record JAAALK010000079.1, on the reverse strand, counting down.
TTCTCGACGAAAGAAGCTATTTCCGTCGGCAAAAGGCTAACTTCCGTCGGCATTTGACCGTCGGAAGCGAGTAGACGGAAGTTAGCTAACTTCCGTCGGCTTAGCGCCGAACTCTGCCACGTCAGCAGAGGGGCGCTAACTTCCGTCGGCCAGCCTGGCCGACGGAAGTTAGGGGCAGCTAACTTCCGTCGGGTTTGGCCCTAGCCGACGAAAGTTAGCCTTTTCTGCCCACGTGGCAAAAAGCAGCTAACTTCCGTCAGCTATGGTTAAAGCCGACGGAAGTTAGCTGGTATTTTTTTTGTTTTTTCCTGGTTCCCCTATTCACACTCACATCCAAACACAATTTATATCACATTCACAATACACATCCAAATTCACATCTCACATCCAAAATCACATTCAAACTTCACATATAACATCCAAAATCACATCTCACATCCAAACTTCACACATCACATCCAAAATCACATAACACAACCTAATTCACATCCAAAGTCACAATACACATCCGCATTCACATATGCCATCCAAATTCACATACAAAGTCACATAACACATCGAGATTCAATCAAAGCGCATATCACATCTAGATTCAATCCAGGTTCACAATACACATCCATACTCACTGATCGCCCACATTTGGGTCGTGGGCGCCGCCGCTGCCTCCCGCTTCATCCACATTTGTCCCGGAGGCTCCATCCTGACCAGGCGTAGGGAAACTCTGAAGAAATAGACAAAATTAGAGAACGAACTCAACTACTCTTCTCATACTCCAAACCGAGAGCATAAAGCATTTTCTTTGACTGGTACATGTCTTTCGACACCTTATGGTTCTTAGGAAGGATATCGCTTATTAGATTCAAGAGCTCCTTATAATAATTGTTTGAAAATGCAAACTTTGACTTAATAGCCATAATACGAGTCACAAAAGCGAGAACGCTTACGGTGGTGTGCTCATGCAATGGCTCTTCTGAAGCTCGAAGGATGTCAAAAAACTTTTGAACCTCCGGTGTTGGAGGATCCTCAAGGTTTGATTCAAACTCCGGTCGTATAGCATCAAGAATCTCGTCCATCCTATCGTCAACAACGCTATCATCTTCTTCTTCCACTACTGAGAAACCAAGGGTTGGTTTCGGTGTTTTGTGATGAGTGATTGACAGGCTTTTTACCCTCTGTTCGAAGGGTACCTCCGGAGGGGCTTCGGAGGTGGTACCTTCGAAGGGGCTTCGGAGGTGGTTCTCCGAAGGGTGTTCGGAGGTGTTTGCTTGCTGCAGCCGCGCAGCGGAGTGTGCCTGTCGGAGGGGTCCGGCAGTACACGATGACTGGGTTCGTACCGAAGGCTTCGGTACTTTGGGCGGTACACCGGAGTGTGTACCGGAGGTTGTTAACCCGGAGAGGTCTCCGGAGTACTGGATACACTTGTTTGCTTGTCGGTGGTGCGCAGGGACTTCGGAGGCGACGGACAGGGTTCGAGCCGGGTGAACCTGGGTCAAGCGGGAGGCTTGATGCCAGGGGAGCGGGGAGCTCCGTCACGGTGGCTGCGAAGGGGTCCGGGTCGGTCCTCGGGTCGAGACGTGCCAGGTGAAGGCAGAGAGTGCGGAGCGTGGCTCCGGCTGAAGGTACTCCGAGACAAAGTCCTCGGAGGTGAGGCACTTCGAAGGTACTCCGAATGGAGTGACTTCGGAGTTGATGGATCAAGTCCTCTGCGGAGGCAAGGAGTTCGAAGTGTGCTCCGGAGGGAGACACTCGAAGGTGGCCCGACGAAGGTCTCAGAAGTCGAGGCGCATCGAAGGCATGGTCCGGGTGAGGCTCGTCGAGGAGTGTGCTCGGGGAGAGGCACTGCGACGGAGTGCTCATGGAATGCTTCATGCGGAGGCCTTGGACGAAGGAGGGACTTCGAAGGGTGGTACTCCGAAGGTGGGGCTTCGGAGAGAGGATGACTTGTGGTGCTTCGGCCATGCATGGCTTCGGTACACGGACGGACGGTGTTCGAGCTGGGAGTAGCTGCGAAGCCATGGTGATCCACTCCGGAGGTGGTGGTGCGAAGGCCCAAGAGCTTTGACGGCTTCGGCTTAAAACCGTCACTGTATCAAAAGACTTCTTCGGCGGAGCGAAGGCCAACAGGCTGCAGGCTTCTCGCCGAAGCTACCGCACCCTCCGGTGCGAAGGGAGGTTCCAGAAGTCAACACTGTAAAGGCTGACACTGTCTGTTCTGAAAAAGGCTGACACTGTCCCCTCTGCAGCTGACAGAGAAGCCTCCAGAATAAAGGTGGACTACCTTTTGTACCCCTTAGTTCTGAAGAGACAAAATGAATGTAAACCCTAGGGGTAAAGTAGTCACTTCCTTAGGATAAATCCATGGGCTATAAATATGGGGGCTCGGTAGGTAACATTTAACACTTTGAGCATTTACTGTTGAGCTCCTGTACACATACCTCGCTGGTTTTCATCCAGAGTTCAATATATTTTGTGTTCCTTGTTCAAGCGGCGAAGCCCTGCATCTTTGTGCTTTTGCTTGAGCTCGCTTTACATACCTCGCTAGTTTTAGTTCACCGAAGCCTGTCTTGGCGAAGGGTGTTTTTCTCGCGAAGTGTGTTTTTCAGTGTGCTGTCGCTCTGTGTAACATGAGGCAAGACCTCGCTGCTTACTAGCGAAGCCCTGGTTGTATCCCGTTTTGCTTCCTGTGTCGAAGCCCTTAGCGTAGTCCGTTTTGTGTGCGTGTAGACCTTCGCGTACAAAGCCCAGCACCAGTTGCTGTCGCCAAGTACTTGGTCGAAGTCCTCAGAGGGCTGTCCGCTCTTGCGAAGGGTGAAGTGCGAAGGTTGCTCGAAGCACCCTGTGTGCGGAGCCTGCACAGACTTAGCAGAGTAGGTTTTCGAGGGTTGTTAGTGGAGCGAAGTCTTCTTGGCTTCGAACTGTTGCTCCTCCGAAGCCTGTGTTCGAAGGTGTCGAAGTACCTCCGAACCAGACCTTCGAAGGTAGTGTTCGAAGCCTGTTCCGCAGAAGACAGAACTGAACCGAAGGCTAAGTTTTAGCCCGAAATTTTTAAAAGCTCCCATTCACCCCCCCTCTGGTCGCCGTTTCCGGTCCAACAACTACTAATACCATTTTTTCACGATCTGTCTCGCCGTGAAAAGTCCAAACTTCATAACCTGGCACGAAACCATATTTGCAAATATGCAATGACAACGTCCTCTTGTCTTGCCAACGAGAATTTCTGCATTTCATGCATGGACACCTCGCGCCAGTGTTTGTTGTCAAAGCGAATGCACGATCAACAAATTTCTTAGTGTTGATTACCCACTCCCTCGTGTGAGCTCCACTTTTCATCCAACCACTATGCATCCACCGTCGGTCATCCTCAGCCATTTTATAGGCAAAACATTCATTCAATCAAGAATGCATCGATATCATAAGTACCACGGGCCTATGTCTATAGGAAAAGATAGGTCCTAAACCCACCCAAGAGTGACCGACAAAATATGGTATTTATGACGAGCCATGAGTCCGAACGAAATTTCAGCAGCATAACCCCGCTGTTCTCCAATTGCACGCCTGATAGTGGTGTAATGGAGAACAACAAGGTTATGTTACTAAAATCCCATTCGGACTCATGACTCATCATAAAGACTACGCTCTGTCGCCCACTCCGAGGCTGTCCAAAAAGGGACAATTCCGGACCTACACATCTCACACGCATGACACGTGTGAGACATGTTGGTACGAAACGGGTGACGCATAGGTTTCGTTATACTATCTACGTTTTTGTCAAATAAAAAATTGCATATGAAAAGAAATATATATAATAAAGTATATATAGATATAATACTAATCACCCAATGAAATCATGCATAATTTATACATAATATCACAACATATATTTCATATGAAAAAAGAATATCGCATATAAAACAAGATTCATACTATCATTACACATTTCCTCCCTATACACGTCTATTAGAGTGTATCTGCTCATGCATACCAATGACAAAATTCATAAAATTCATGTATGATCATGACGGTCTAGAATATCAAATAATCAAAGCCACTTAATTTGAGTGTTTTAAATCCTTTTGTAGAATGCATGTACAAGTGTTTTTTCTTAACTATAATAGTACAAATTAAAAAAAGATACTAGTGGACTATAAAGCTATCTATATGTCTCCATAATTTAATATTGGAATAATTCATATCAATCATTTAATTCATCAATTGAAAAAATTTAATCCATATCTATCTATACATCTCTACCAATTAAATTTACCAATGAAACAATTCACAAATAAAAAGCGAAAAAATTCGTAAAGCGGTGAAAAAATTACTTTGATGATTTGCGGCGGACGGCGTAGGCCGGCGAACGGTGACGGCTGGCGGCGGTCGGATCGGGGACGGCGGCCGGCGGCGACAGCCGACACAGTGGGCGGCGGCCGGAAGGGGGCGGCGACGGCCGGGAGGGGGCGAGCGCCTATAATAGTACAAATTAAAAAAAGATACTAGTGGACTATAAAGCTATCTATATGTCTCCATAATTTAATATTGGAATAATCCATATCAATCATTTAATTCATCAATTGACAAAATTTAATCCATATCTATCTATACATCTCTACCAATTAAATTTACCAATGAAACAATTCACAAATAAAAAGCGAAAAAAATCGTAAAGCGTCCAAAAATTACTTTGTTGATTTGCGGCGGACAGCGTAGGCCGGCGACGGCGACGGCTGGCGGTGGTCGGATCGGGGACGGTGGCCGGCGGCGACAGCCGACAGTGGGCGGCGGCCGAAAGGGGGCGGCGACGGCCGGGAGGGGGCGAGCGCAGGGTGGCCGGGGCGGCGGCCGGTGGTGGTTGGCCGGGGCGGCGGGAGGCGACGGGCAGGCGGTTGGCGGCCGGTGGCCGGGGCGGTGGCGCGGGCGCGAGGCGGTGTGGGCCGGAGGCGGGTGGCCGAGGCGGCGGGCGGCGGGCGGCCGGGGCGGTGGCGCGGGACGGAGGTGGGGCGGGCGGCGGCGTGGGCCAGAGGTGGGTGGCCGGGGCGGCGGGAGGCGGCGGGCGGCTAGCGGGAGGCGGCGGGCGGCCAACGGGCGGCCGGCGGCCAGGGCGGTGGCGCGGGCCAGAGGTGGGCGGTGGCGGCGGCGCGGGCTGGGCGCGTGAGTCGGCGGCGGGTGTGCAGTGGGCGCGTACAAGGAGTTAGGTCTCCCTGTACGCGCGCGCGGTTGGGGAAAAAACCCCCTAACTTCTGTCGGCCAACATTAAAGCCGACGGAAGTTAGGGGATCTGATCGGCCACGAAAAAATGCAGCCTAACTTTCGTCGGCCACTGTGAAAAGCCGACGAAAATTAACTTAACTTCCGTCGGCCACTTGAGGCCAACGGAAGTTATTTTAGTCGACGAAAACTTTCTGTTTTCTTGTAGTGAAAGCACAACCAAGCTAAAAAAGACATGAAGATTTGTAATAATAAGTGTTTTACATAGTTTTTAGACCTTTTGAGAAATAAAACTTTAATTGAATATAATGATACAATACTGGCATAGGTTGGAACTAATTCCAATGGTTCCTAATTAGTTGTGGTTGCTGATAAATTGCTTGCCTCTAAAGTTACTGATACTGCATAAGCCTGTATTTATAGACATTTTTATAAATGGTGGTAAGACGGATAAATCTCTTTTAGAACAATCTTAAAAACGAGTTTATAATGTACAGAGTTATACGGAGGTCACAATATAAACGATGGTAACGAATACGACGGTAATGATTACATATACATCATTCCTCTTTTGGTTGATTTTTTTATATCGGTTTTGTTAACTATAACCATAAGTTATAACCATCTAAGGACCTTGGATGGCTCTTGCTTATTTTTAGAGACTAAAGTTTAATTCCATTTAGTCCCTAAAGTTCCAAACAACATTACTTATGATGACTAAACTTTAGCCCCGTCCATATATAAGTCACTAAGAAGTTGTTTATTGGGATTAAAATGTGTCATGTATATCATATATCCTCATTTATGATGGTTTAAGAGGATGAAAAAAAGTAAGAGTAACAATGATTTTAAGGTAATGTGGTCATTTTATAATATTTTAGTCCATACTTCCAAACAAAAAATTAAACTTTAATTCCTAATAGATAAATAAATTTTAGTCCTTAAAATTAAAAATAAAGGAGTGTAATCCAAACGTGACTAATAAATATGCCAAACCTTCCAATATATATAGATAGATAGATATGGTGTAACAATTCAAACCTCTCCTGTTCTCGAGAGGTCCCCTTTGAATACAGAGCTCGCTCCTTTGCTAATTGCTACTCTTCGTGAGTGAATCTTCACAGGTGATATACCACCGCAATGAACGCCGGCCGATTAGAGCTCAGTTGGCACTTCAAGTGTCGATTGGAGCTAACATGGCATCCAGTCGGGCTGACCGCATGTTACTTTTGCAAATTTTTCAAATGGTTCTACAGATTTGATTTTTTTTAAAAAAATATTATTTAAAAAATCGCTTCTGGCATCTGGATTTCGCGACCTTTGTATGAGCGGCAGCTAGCTTAATCTCGCGCTGGTTTTGGACGGCTCGTAGGGGTGGCACTGGCACCTGCGGCGACACATTCCGTTCCACTCCCGGCCTGCTACATCCGTATTCCGATTCCGATTCCGATTCCGATTCTGATTCCCGAGCTGCCTCTCTCAAGAAGGCCTTTGCTTTGGACATTCCCTTAACCGAAAACCGTGTGCCGGAAAACACACTGAACGTTTTCTTTTTAAAAGTTTTGAAAATTGCGTGCATTTGTTTTGTGGGTTAGGAATGGACAATTTTCATGTAACACGAGGGGGTAGTTTTGAGAAAGGCCGTGTATCCCATACACAAACTCATATATAAATGCATAAATCTTATCGTAGCGGTACATCCAAAATCTAACGATCCTGGTTTAGATGGGTTTTTGCAAACTGGTATGGAGAAGCAGAGATACACTGCGGAGGGACCTTTTGTAAAAATAGAGGATCATTGGATTTTAGATGTAAAGCTACGATAAAGTTTGTGTATTTGTGCACGGAGTGGACTTTATGCACAGGATGCGGAGCCGACGTGGGGCTATGATGCTTCAGGTAGAGCGTGTTGCTTAAAAAATCGGACGGTTTTTAACATTTAGTAAAAAAATATTTTATCTCTTGACCACGGTAAAAAATATTTTATCCCTTAAACAAAATATGTTTCAAATAGATTATATTTAACCGTTGTTTCACTTTACTTTATTACTAAAACATGGATGAATGCTCGAGCGATGATAACGAGCTTGTCATCTAGTAGCTGTTCGGTTTAATTTGCTCACAGGAGCAAATCAACATCCGTCGTGTCTCCTTCCATTTCTGGGGAGACATCAGACATGCGCAAGAAGTTAGACGAACATTTTAATTATCAACTAATCATTCGCATGTCACATCTTAACCAGATCAGACACATGTGTATATATGGTAATGGCATATCTTAATCATGAATTATTTGCACGTATGTACCACTACGTACGTGATTCGTAGTAGATTAAGATACAGCATGCAACGAGGCGATCCCTTGCTACTATATAACATAAATAATAATGAACAGAGCAGTCGTGGGACGGCGATCGGCGGTGGCGGTGGTGGCGGCGCACGTACGGTGCGGCGCTTGCTGGCTCAGGAGGAGGTGGCGATGTTGCGCGCCTCAAATACGAAGAGTTTCCCGTTGAGCTGCCCACATCGGCGCATGTGGTTCATGAGCTCCTCCTTGCTCCGCCGGCGGCTGCAGGTCGTCATCAGAAGCTTGCTCTTGCCGGGGCCGTCGTCGCCGCCCGACGGCGCCGAGGTGGCGCTCAGGGCTGAAGCTGCAGCCAGGGCTGCGGCTGCCGTGGTGGTGGATGTGGATACGGTTGGGCGCCTCGGATGCTTAATTGCAGTTGCAGGGGCAGCGTCGTCGCTGATGTCGGATGTCGCGATGGCTGGCTCGGCGTTGACGAACTTGTTGATGACGAGGGACGAGCGGTGCACCCGCGTTCTGTTGTCGCCGCCGCCGTTGCTGCGCGCCTGCGGATGCGTGCTGACCTTGACCTCGACGACGGTGCCCCTGTCCACGACCTCGACCTCCTCCTCGTCATCCTCGAGCTCGTCGTGTGGGAGCTCGTTGGCATGCTGCTGGGGTTCTTCGCCATGGTTCTCGTCCTCGTCCGAGGCGGAAGCGGCGGTGTCAGCGAAGGAGAGGAGCAGGCGCCCGCCACAGCGCTGCGCGCGGAACAGAGTGCCCGACGGCACGGGAACGGCCTTGACGATGAGGCGGCCATCGCGGCGGTCCTGCCTCATCTGCACGGCTCCCACGGCGCGCCGTGCCAGCGACGGCAGCGGCGGCGGAAACGCCCGTGGCGGGCTCGCACGAGCGGCCACCACCACCTTCGCGCGTTCATCGGAGTCATCTTCCGAGCCACGGCAGGACCCGTCAGTTGACCCATCGGCGTCGGAGAAGCCGTCGGAGCCGGTCTCAGAGCCGAGGCTCTCAGTGCAGATCTCCAGGCTCTTCTGGCTCAGCAGACTCGACGACCTCCGCACGAGCGGGTGCACGTACGGCGCCGCCTGCAGCTGCTGCACCGCATCATCATCATCAGCAGAAACAAGTCTCCGCGCCTGTTGGATCATGCTCCACACATCATCTCTCTCCGGCCGGTCGTCGTCGCCGCCCCGCTCGGCAACGACGCCATGGCACGGGAGGCGCTGCTCGGCGGTCTCGAACACGGTCAGTGCCATGTCCCCTTGTCCCCCCAGCTGGTCCTCTTGTTCACTTACTCGTCTCGTCCCAAACTCACCACCAAAGTGCACTCCTCTAGTCAGGGAAGAGGCCAGGATTCAGCTTGGAGGGCAGGCACGCCGATGATTAGAGATGCAACGCGAGGGCGGGGGGTATTTGTAGGGAGAGTAGGAGGACTGGAGGAGTGTGCTTTCGGGCCCCGGCTCTGCTCAGCACGCACCTCACTGGCCACTAGCACGGAGGGAACAAATACTTTTGCATCCCATAAGGGACCCTCCCATTACATATGCGTATTCCATTGGGAAATTTTCGGAAGGTTTGTGGCCATTATCTGCATCTAGTTGTGACTTGTGGTGACACGCTCTCCTGTGCATTTCTCTTAGCGTCTCAGGTGTTTTAGCTCACCGATCTCGGTTCATCTCCAAGCGTGTAGGTGTATCCGATATATCCTTATAAACGGAGAGTTTTTTTCATCCTAAAAGATTAGTATGATAGGTGGATGGTTACTTTACTTTATAAGGTGTTCGTAGTCTCTTTTATGGGTAAGTTGAGACTAAAGGTTACTAATAACATCCCGGTCTAGACGTCCTAATATCTCACTCCCTCTCATCCCAAAAGATTGGTCCGATGGTAGGATGGTTACTCTCTCTTTATAAGGTGCTCATAACCCCTTCAGTCAGGGAGGTGAGACTAAAGGTTGCTAGCAACGACCCGGCCCAAACACCCTAACATCACACCCTCTTAGGTAGGTATGACGATGATGACTCTGATATCAATTGTTAGGGTTCCAAACCTTTACTCTACTTTATAAGGTGTTCATAGCCCCTTTTATGGACAAGTTGAGACTAAATTAAAGGTTACTGGTAACACCTCGGTTTAGATGTCCTAACATCTCACCCCCTTTCATCCCAAAAGATCGGTCTGATGGTAGGATGGTTACTCTTTCTTTATAAGGTGCTCATAGCCCCTTCCGTCAGGGAGGTGAGACTAAAGGTTGCTAGCAACGACCCGGCCCAAACGCCCTAACATCACACCCTCCTAAGTAGGCATGACGATGATGACTCTGATATCAATTGTTAGTGTTCCAGACCTTTTAGCTCATTACCATTGGCTCATGTCCAAACGTTTAAGCGCATCCGATGCACCCTTATAAATAGAGAGGTCTCTTCATCCTAAAAGACTAGTGCAATATGAGGATGGCTACTAGCCTTTATAAGGTGCTCATAACACCCTTCTATGAGTAAGGTAGAACTAAAGGTTGTCGGTAATAACGTACCGACCCAAACCCAATAACAATTTCTTTCTAGACAATTATGAGAATATTTACTGATGCGAAAGCTAATGTACGAGGATCCCGAGAAAACAAAAAAGGTTATTGTCTGATAGGCCTAGTGGTAGTCCACACAACAGCTTTGACAGTTTACACGTACGGTCTGAAAACTGTGAGTGTAGATTTCAACTCTTTTTTTTTTTTTTTGGGGGGGGGGGGGGGGACAAATTAAAGAGCTTTTCTATAAGTAAAGATCTCAAATTTTCACCTCCTCACGAAAAATTTAAACACATATTCGATATTGCATGCATGTTACCTCTGATGAGATTACTCTATCTTTCGCGTACGTCTTGGTAAGCTCTAGTTTGTTCAGGTCTAGCTTGGCGATTTCTTCAGAAGAAACGGATCAGGGATACTACCTTCCAGGGAGCAGTACAATCATTGGACCTTTTTTCTCCATAATTTGCATTTCCGACCCCATAAACCATCGGGCCAGATATCGATCAGGATGCCGTTTTCTGAACCAGCTTCTGGAGCGTTTCTGCAGTGATGCATGCGTGCAGTGGGGCAGCTAAGCTCGCCAAGTGTCGCCTATAATCACCACCAGATGGACGAACGAACGAACAAGCACAAGTGGGGTTTTTTTTAAATAATATTTTTTCTGAAAAAATTTCAATTTTGTATACCCCATTCACAAAATTACAGAATTGGATACCTGTTGGCCGACTATCGGTTGAACTAGGCCACATTAGCTTTAGTTCGATCGATGATTGACCAAACCAAGACCACATCAGCCTAGTTCGGCCGATGGTTAGCCGAATGAACTAGGTCACGTCAGCCTGGTTCGACTGACCATCGGCCGAACCAGGCTACTTGCGCCCCGCGCTATGCCGCATGTCCACACCGCGTGCCCGCTCACGCACGCTCGCCGCCTGCGAGCTCACCACCATCACCTCGCCTCCCGCGCCTGCCCCCATGCTAGCCTTTTGCATGCCCACCGCTCATCGCCTCGCCTCCCGCGCCCGCCCCCACGCCAGTCTTCCACGTGCCCACCGCTCGTCGCCTCATCTCCCGCGCCCCCCTGTGCGCATGCCGCTTCACACCTGTCGCCGTCACCTCACCTCCACGTCCGCCCCTGCACCAGCCCCGCGCGCATTAAACTGAGGCGATGAGCCGAGACGCTAGCGTGGGCACACGCGTGTGGGGCACAGGGGACGAGGTGGCAGGGTGTGGCGTATGTCAGTCTGGTTCGACTGATGATCAATCAACGGGTGACTGGTTTTGCAATTTTTTGAATCGAGCGTACAAAGTTGAAATTTTTTTAAAAAATATTAGAAAAATTCCACAAAGTGGAGTGATTGGTGATAAGATAGTCGTGGCAGCATTGATTTCTTTAGGCCAAAGTACGCGCAACTCATCGATCGATAGCTAGCTTAATTACAGTGAAGCATGATAGCTTAGACTATTCACAGTGGTGGGTTTCATAACACTATTTCTTAGAAATTTACATCAGCTTTACAACTGAATGAAATAATATGTCTCAGTAGAGAGTTTTATTTCACTATTTCCTACGCTAACCAGTGTAATTAAATGCAACTAGCTCTGATGAAATACACTCTCTCTGATGAAACGATTTGGCTCTCAGTGGACGTTTCATTTCATTTCATTTGTCTTAGAAACGGGTTAGCACCATGTCATGGTGATGACACTACTTCATTCTCTTCCCTCGTTAATTGATTGTCATGTCAGCAAAAAATCTGATGTGTTATAGTAATTAATATCATGAAATAACTCATAAAATTTTCATTGTGAATGGTGAATTTTGTTGGTACTTTTTTTCACTTTGCACGAGCAATCGAGTGGATGGATCCACTTTGCAACGGGGGCAAGAGAGGACCGGAAATCCAAGGCAAGTGCCATCAGAATCCCTCTTGGATTGCAAGCCATCGAATCTTGCGTGCCATTACCATGACAGGCACGATCCCGGGGGGCCATCGGATCTGCTTCTGTCAAAATCGTAGCTTCATGCATCGATCCGCTAGCTACAGGATACAGCTAGCGAAAGCAGTGAGCCAGTGATCGATCGATCGACTCTTGCAGCTCTGTGTAACTTGTAACTTGTAGGCTCTCACATGTATCAATAGTAAGCTGGAACTGTACACATATGATCTAAGCTCATTTGTGCAAGAAGGAAAGAGAACTGAAGCCTCCAACCTTTTGAATTGAAGATCGAAGAGAAAGCTGGAGAGATGACAATGGATGTAACACGTTAATTACTACGTAATGTTTTTTTCCAGTGGTCAGTTGGTCGATCTGGATCTGGGACTACGTACATCTAGATGAAGCTGACACCTACATCGTTAGAGGCTGTATACGTAGTGCCTAAGTTAGCTGCTACTGCATGGGCAAGTTGGCAATGAAAAACGATTTAAAAAAACAAATCTGGTACACCAATTCAAAAAATTATAAAAATAGACACCTGTCGACTGACCATTGACCGAACTAGGTCACGTCAGCCGCAATAGCTAGCTCGCCAAACCATAATTTTTTTAAAAAAATAATAATTTTTTTTAAAAAAATTAAATGTGTATAGCAGTTTTAAAAATTTACAAAAATAGGTAGTTGTTGGCAAATGGTTGGCCGACTAAGGCCACGTCAACGTGAGTCGGCCGACTATCGATCGACTCGGAGTATGTGGCCTTTTTTGGCGTGGCAACGACTCTTTCGTCCGACTCAGGGCCAGGGCCGTTCCTGGGCCAGGGCGAGAGGGGCGACCGCCTAGGGCCCAGGAAAATTAGGAGCCCCTAATTTATATATAAATTTATATATGTGTATATAACTTAGCATTTTTATATTTTTTATACTATAGTCCACAACTCAAAAATGGTCCAGCATGCAACACAACAAATTTACAAATTGGAATTTTGCCTAGCACGATATCGTCCTAGTCCAATGTAACACGCTAGCAAGCAGTCTAGCACGAGCAAATGCAAGACAGCTAGGCAACCACGCAATGATGCTCGTCCTCTCATGATATCGCCAAAAATCCTCGCCTGCTCACTCGACAACCTAAATCCCCCATTCGTCGGCTCACAATGGCACGACTCCCGCTATGACAACGCCCAATGGGCAACGAACAATGGACGATCAAGGTTTTCGTTGCCTCAGCTACTCCACTGGAGCCTAAAGCTCTAGTGAGTGGTGATCGGTCTAAATCTCATCCTAAATTCTAATGCTAGGTTAGTGGATGGTAACGACGATGATTATACCCTCGCGGTGAGCCATGTGAGTGATCTGACTAACAACATGGTAGGAGGTGGTGCTGTCGATTCGCCGATGCTCACCTACCACCGCTGCTCGTCGTTAATACCCTTGTACGTCTATCTATGCGATTCGCGCACCCACTAATAATAGATTGAAGGGCCCCTAAATTGTTTTTCGCCTAGGGCCCCCAAATTGCTAGGAACGGCCCTGCTCAGGGCCGCGTCAGCCGCAAGTCGGCTAAACCAGACTGACATGATCTGGTTCGGCCGACCAGTGGCTATCACATGAGCATGGTTTAACCGACCATCGACCAACATGTGTCTACTTTTATAATTTTTTGAATCGGTGTAGCAGAATTATTATTATTTTTTAAAAAAATATTATTAAAAAATCATGAAAAAACACTACCACGTGCTATAGCTAGAGTGCTAGACCACTGCTCACATGTAGTCAGTATTGCACCTACGCATGCATGCACGTTCATGCAAGCGAGCTAGTAAAAGGAACCCAGCTAGCTATGCACTTGCTCTGTTCTCATCTCGCCAGCAGGTCCAGGTCCAGGATCGGAATGCGTTATCTCTGTATTGATCCCTTTTTTACCCAAAAGAAAGAGAGAAAATTGAAAGGAGAGTCAGAGTGGCAACGGCGTACCAGTCGACTCAGAAACCTCTCACGTACATGTACATATAGTAGCTATATACTAATTAATGCATGTAGTATTAAAAAATAACTTAAATATAGTAGCGTGGTAGCAAGCAGCACATGCGTGCAAGTGCACGCTGCATGCTCGCTTGGCGTCTTGGGGATCCCAAAAATGGCGGTGCCCTAGCCTTCGGGAGGCCCGTGGGGGCGAGCAGGTCAGCAGGTGACCCCGAAAGGCCGCGCGATCCTGGCGAGATCGCGTGTCCGGCCCGCGGCGCCGTCCTGCTGCTGCCGCCGCGCGTGGGGGCGTGTCGACCCGCGGTTGGCCGCGCCACTCCACCGTCCCAATCCCACCTCGTGATTCGCGCCGGTACGCACGACGTCGAGCCACTCGTTTTCATAATTAGGGTTTTGACATGATTTCACATACCAATGAGCAATTAATTAGTGTTTACTTTCCATGTTTGCTCTTATTAAATATAGTGCAAGAATAAACATAGCACGAAAAACAAGAAAAAAGCAGTACTACTTGAGGGGTATAGTTGTCCAAAATGCACAATAAAATGCAAAACGACTTGTTTTAGCACACTCTTGATACAAGCCTAAAACGACTTGTTTTTGTGTACCGAAGGGAGTAGTTGTTTTGATGTTTAGGTGAGAGTATACAAATATTAATCACCGCGTCAACCGAAGCGTAATGTGTGGTCACCAAGAGTTGAACTTGGGTGGCACTATTAGAATCTTGCTTCGGTAACCAATTGAGACAGCCTATGTTACTCTATTTAATATCACTTTGATATGTGCAATCCTGTCTAAAACGACTAATATTTGTACACCAGATGGGTACTTATTATTTTTGACTTCTATTTATAGTAATAGCAAGCTTCCCTATTTAAATTGACTTGCTATTTTGTTATTCACTATAATGTACTCCCTTCGGTACACAAAAACAAGTCGTTTTAGGCTTTTATCAAGAGGTTGCTAAAACAAGTCGTTTTGCATTTTATTGTGCATTTTGGACAACTATACCCCTCAAGTAGTACTACTTTTTTCTTATTTTTCGTGCTATGTTTACTCTTACACTATATTTAATAGGGGCAAACATGGAAAGCATACACTAATTAATTGCTCCTTGGTATGTGAAATCATGTCCAAAACGACTTGTTTTTGTGTACCGGAGGGAGTACTTGTTAAATATGACTTCCTATTTGAATGTAACTATATTTTATCAATTTATATATATGCAAAGAAAATAAAAACAATTAAACAAGCTCAACGTTCAATATAATAGCAAGTTTGGTTGGCTTGCTAGATATAACAAGTGTGGAGAGAAGAATAGTAAAACCCCTAAAATAACAAGTTAAGTAGTAAGTACAATAGAATGTTTTTTTAAATTATACTTATTATTTTAGGAGATAGCAAGTATTATTATTTTAGGAGATAGCAAGTATAATGAAGATGCTCTTTAGGACTTGCTCCGGCGCAAGTCATCTTTGGTTGCAAAGTTTGCTGGGATGAAGTAGCAGACAAGAAAAGAGCCAGTGGGTAACGGGATTATCGATCTCGACGTTCCATGAGTTGCTCGCCCTCTCTCTTTGTTAAAAAGCACGAAAATGACCAGAGCAGCCAAACGTGGAACACTGACAGGGACAGCTAGCGATGTTCCCTTCGCCAAGAAGAAATAAAACTACAAAAGTTTCCTGAAATTAAACCGGCCTTACAGAAGAACAAAACGTCGAATTGGTTCTCTTCGTTCGTTAGCTCGTTTATATATGTTAGCCCTCCAGATATCTTGATGCGTGTCTCTTTCCTTCTTCAAATTCTCTAATGATTAGAGATTGTAAATTCAGCGTGAGACTCGTGAGCTAGCTCAAAGAGCCAACGAGCTGAGCTTAAGCCACCACCTCATCTCATTGTCGCAATAAATTGATCTCGAGCTAGCTCGCCAGTGATTTGCTGGCTCAACCCATCATCACCTTATCTCTAGAGTTCTCTGTTCCTTTGCAACACGGGACTTCTTATTTGTATAGCAGCACCTTGACTATTAGCACCATTTAAGGATACGGAGCATAGGCACTCTTTGTGTGGAGTGCAAAAAATCCAATACTCCAGTCCTCACACTGATATTTCTAACTCTTGGCTCATAATTCACATCATCATCAGAAGAAACACTGCTGAATCCATCGTCAACTGTATCATCATCATCTATGTCTACAGAAGAACCGTCATCCAAGTTGCAGGAGGAAAATGCAAGAGGTGCAACATGAGGAAGATACTGCAATGTGCAACAGCCCATTGTCAATATAAAGAACACTCATGAATTGAACACATTTCAGACTTCCCTTATTACCGGTGTGAAACTATCATCCAATCCAAAACCCTGCAAGTATATTCTCTAAGCTCGCTATAATCCAATCCAAAACCCTGCAAGTATGGGAAGCATAAAGATTTGCACCACGGTTGTCAATTGTCTGAAGTAATGCAACTACTACTCACAGAAATAGCAGCCTCAATAAAAGGGAGGCAGTATTGCTTCCATTCTTGCTCTGCCAACTGCCATTGCTACTATCCCAACAACCTCAGTAGCCCTAGCTCGAGCACAAAAATCCTCATCATTAGTAAGCACCATAAAACCTTTCATCATCTCAAGAACCTTTTCTGCATATGGCATAAAAGCCTGTTCTGAAGCAGCTGCTACAGAGCCAATTGCAGACTGCAGCAAAACAATCTCTTGTCAAAATAAAAGATTACTTAGGGAAACGAAGGCTATATCCTACTTGACATATAGATTTTTAAGAGCAATGGTTATTATACAAATCATGCATGTCTCTTGCAAGTTCTGAGGACTACCCTGCAATGACACAACTAATCTGCACATCAGAGGTTCTAGATATGGTAGAATGTCTTCACCCATATCCTCACAGAATGCTGCCAGTGCATAATATGATTTCGCCTGCAAGATCACATCACATTAGTTCACGGTCACAGAAAATGGTGCTGAACTTAACTATAATCCATATGAAAGGATTTAACTTGAAGCTGGCAGTTTTACCCAGGGGCGAAGCCCATGTAGCTTTGTGGGTGCAAATGCACCCACAAATTTTTTCAGGTATTAATATCATATTTTGACCATATATACACCACCTCAACTCAATACAATACACCCCTCACAGCTTAACCAGTAGTCCAGTTAAGGAAGTTAGCACATGTCAATTCAATTTTGCATCACCCCTCTATTTTGCTCTAGCTTTGCTGCTGGTTTTACCTTCACTTCATCTGATGGATCTTCAAGTGCATTTAAGATGCAAGGAAGAACACTCTCATACTGAGATAAAATCTCTGGCTGCAAGTGTTCAGCAAATTGACCAAGCGCAAATGATGCAACACCTAAACTATTTGCTCTGGATCCTTCAAGGCTTCTAAAACAACTTTGAGACAGTCTTCCAGTTTATCTTTCAAATGTTCACAACACCCTTCTGAGACAACACCTAGCGATGTTAGAGCAGCCTCACGATACTTGGGATTAATATGGCGAAAGCTCACTGAAGAAAACTCAAGAACTGGTGGGAAAACATGTCTTGGTAAGTTGATAGCCATTGTGTCAATGACTTCTGCAGCAGAACGATTTGCTGCTAGATCAGAAGCACCATCTTCATCCGCTGTTTCTGTAAGCAAGGGGCACATGACTTGTAGAATAGGTATAACCAGCTTGTTTTATTTAAGAAAGATGCTTTAAATTTCACAAGCCATGAGATTATATGGATAGCCTGAAAAATTTAAGTGCAAATTTGCAATGTTAGTACTCCGTAATTTGTAAAAATATGTATAAAGGGTTGTGGATGACTGATTAAACCTGTTGCCTAATATTTATTTCCAGATCTTGGTTTGAGCAAACTTCAAGAGAAAATTGCACAATTGATCTCACTGAGTCCCCAAGAAGTGGGGCAGGAGATTCAATTAGTTCGTCAAATATTTCAAAGGCAATGGAAGCAACATCATCCTCACCATTAGCAAGACACTGCCTTGATACACTCAAGATACTGGGGACAAATCCCCGAAACATTTTGACCTACAATTTGTACCCATGTAAGATCATTATATAAGCCAGTAGCAACAAGCTAAACAATATATTCTGTCACACCAAACACAAAATCAAAATACACAGTAGAGGCTAGAGTGAAGAGCACAAAGTGAAAACAACACTTATACACATAAGAGAAATGGATAGCAACCCTTGAAGTTACTAGTTAGATAGATGTTTACAATAGTTAAGCATGGACTATTTTGATATTTGTTTTGCTGATTAATAAGAGTTTCAAGTGGCGTTGTAACAAAATTCCAAGTTGAACTCTTCAAAGCAAATTCTCCTAAGATCAAACTGCCAAATTTGTTAAAATGCAAGGCAATATTGATAGGAGTCGAGGAGAGGTGAACTTCTCAGGTATCTTGTTCCATGTGCAGTTCTACATTTTATTTTCTGGGGGTTTAAAGTTAATGGTTTCCTTTTCCTTTACATGGGGAATAAGAAATAGCTCAATGGAACTAGAAGGATCAGAATGAGATTAAGTGGATTATCTTTATGAATCTCTCCCTGTACATGGGGTGAATGTACATGTAGAAGTTTGTTTTGATTTCTATTCATTGTGTATATGGGGTATATCTACAGATAGCAGGATATTATATTTCAGATTGAAAAACAGTTAAGGTAAATGACAGCTCTAAAAAAGCTAAAAAGACTAACAGCTTAAAGAGAGAAAGTTAATACAGAAATAAGCAAACAAAACAAGCAACCCAAGAAGAGCTAAAGTGTCTGTGTCACTTTCCTAGATGAAGAGCTTTACTGAAAATACATAGCAAAAAGGAGGCTAATAAGAACAAACAGAACAATGGCACATTTTTCACATAAAAAAGTAAACATGGCAGGCAATATCAGGGCTCATAGGAAATTAAGCAAAACTTACAATGCCACCCCCATCGTTAACATACTCTATGAAAGATCCATTGGCCCTGTTACAGAGAGGAAAAAAATCTTATTCACATCCACAATTTCTCAAATGAGAATGATAAGAAATAGTGTGATCAAACATAGCCATACTTTAGGGCAGCAATTCTAACACGAGAGCTAGCCTCGTCTTGCAGGCATTTCAGTAAAATAGGTTGTAGATCATTGAGATGAGATTGAAAAGTAGTCCAAATAGTTTCAGCAAGGGAGCTGAACAGAATCAAAGCTACCTGTTAAGAAAGCATTGAGACAGTAAGAATTGACATTTGATTGAAGCTATCCACCAAAACTGCTGATTATAGCACTAGGAAATTAGTTGCTATGGAAACAGGTCCAGCTCATCAGACTCATTGATATCAAATAATACACTAAACATTGATTACTTAATTATACATCAATGTCCATGTCACCGGCACTAATGCAAATATACAGAAATAAAAAGAAAAGTGAAAATCAGGATGAAACTTCCCATCACTACAAAGAGTAAGAATGGTTGTAACTTGTAAGGTTTCACATATGCATAGGAAGCGCTATGATTTCCAGCATTTTTTGGTGTTGTACCGGAGAAAAAAATGAATGTCTTGATTCAGGACATAGATTACCAATTAGAAGTAAAAAGTGCAAGCACTACATGCTGTAAAAGCCAGTAAAAAAATCAAGTTATGCCTTGAGATTTTTGTGTTTAGCTCATCTGATTTTCTAATGTACTGAACAGGCAGCTATGAAAGAAGGGGTTAACGTGCCACTGCAATGATGTCATCAACCAAAAATATATACCTTTTATGTTCTCATAACATGAATGGAGTTATAGATATACAAGAAGAAGACCATTAAAGTTCAAGCTGCAAAATGCTCCTATTGTGTTTTCCAGGCCGGTTTTATGGCCCTAAACAATTATAAAATATAATATTAAAGCTAATACAAATTTGATAGGAACACTTCACTGAGATGACTTACTTCTCTATGATCTTCCTGTGGACTTTGACTGCATTGGAATATGAAAGGTAACAACTCTGGCCACTCTCCTGCAGGGACAGCATACTTAGCTATAATACTCACAACATTTGCGCTAGCTCATCTTACAAGATGACTGCATAAAAAGTAAGATTAGTTGAATTCAGTCTCTAACAGAAGTACATGTATGTAGGTTGAGCAACAAGTGAACAGAATTTGCATTGAATGTAAGGGATACTAGCTTGGCAACTACATTCCATGCAAAAAAATATATTCTTGATCCCATCGGGTTTTCATTGGTTTGAGTAGTGTTACATAACTTCAATATTCCAGTTAGCCCAGTTTCTGGTGACCTCAATACAGGTTGATAGAGATCAATGCTCATAAAGTCATGTCACATAACAAAATAAACTGAGTTCTGAACTTGACCAGATAAAGACAAGTATTTGACATATAGCAACAGAAAAATGACAGGAGCGGAGCACAATTCAACTTTTGAACCATCATATATAGGCAATCCTACATTTTTGATGTTTCTATCTTCAGAATTTTTCATATTTGGTAGAACGGGAGTAGACAATTTAAACCTCAATTGAGAAAAATGAAAACACACTATTGACTCTTTATGAGATACATTCCAATGGTTCAATTGTTTCC
Source organism: Zizania palustris (assembly GCA_019279435.1). Classification (NCBI taxonomy): domain Eukaryota; kingdom Viridiplantae; phylum Streptophyta; class Magnoliopsida; order Poales; family Poaceae; genus Zizania; species Zizania palustris. The sequence goes on along the minus strand of JAAALK010000079.1, from coordinate 53,698,458 downwards.
AAAATGAAAATTAACCATAAATATTTCCAACAGAGAATTTACGATCTTGGAGGTGCATTCTGATACAACACAATCCAGAAAAGACTGGCGGTTACAAAGCAACCTTAAACAGGCAGACGTATGACAGTCATCCACCTCGTTTATCACTGAGGTTATCATTCCAAATAGTAATGGTTGGCCTATGGACCTTAAGTTACTCATGAAAATACCATTTATCAGTCATAGCATGCCAATTGTCCAATACGTCACAGGCACGAACTGTTCAGCATTTGAACATCGATTTTTATTTTTTTAAGCATCCATCAGACAACCCAGTCCAATTCAACCCAACAGTAGAAAAAAATCTGAATTTAGGGAAGCAATGATGATGTGGAAACGATTGGGGAAAGTGGTTTAGTGAAGCACCTGAGGTCGATGGTGATGGAGTCGATGAGGGCTTGCTTGAGGGAGACCTTGGAGTGCGGTGGAAGCTTGGGCCAGTGGGAGCCTGGGAGATGATATTCTTGCGGAGTAGTACCTCCGCGAGTTGCCGGACGTTAGGTGTATTGGCGGTCCTGAGGTGGTGAACAAGCGCCGGCACCACCTGCGGGTCACGTGCCATCCGCCGGATCTGCTCCTCCGCCTGCCGCCGCGCGTCGTTGTCAGGCATCAGGAACTGGATCAGCAGGAGCTCCAGAGACTGCGCCATTCCTGCCCACCCATCTGCCGCCGCTTCCCCCTCGCTTGCTCCGATCGGCAGCGCCGGCGGTGGGGTGGAGGGCTGGAGGCGATAGCAAAAAACATGATTTGTTGGTGGCGCGCGTGTTTGGCGCCTGAAATAGGATTGAAAACGGATCCTAATATAATTGGATATCGGAAAAATTAACAATTGATCACTCTCTACGTTACCATTTCTTCAAATACTACTCTCTTTGTTGTTTTTAATTTTTGGTCACTCTCACATCAGCGTTTTCGCCATTTCATTGTTTTCTTCCTCCTCTCTCACAATCTCTCCCCAACTCAATCGCTGCCACCGTAAGGGAGGCATCCATGGGCTCCCTGTATGATATCTCTTGCTTTGTTGTTGGTCTTGCAGTTGCAGGCATGACACTTCATCTCGATCTCTCGATTCTACAAACTGGTCCGGAGGAGAGGCTTGCTAATGTTCTGAAAATTTGGTCGTCTCCTTTGTCATTGCAGGGAACATCTTCGCATTTGCTCTCTTTCTATCACCGAGCACTGCACAAAGATGTTTTCCCTTGTTGTTTCTTGATTTGTTGGGTCAGTGTGGGCAGAGGTTTGCAACTGAACTTTTCTTGTTTCATGGCGACGTTCTGATGTGTTTTACAGATGAGATATGGGGCCTGTGGAAAGCAGAGGCGATTGTGTCGCCGGGTCGCCAGGCAATGGCGGCCTCTCTCCTCCTGGGCCTTCTCGGGTCTCCTCTCCAGGCTTCGATCGTAGCCCGTCGGGAGAAGGGTTCGAGGTGGGTTTGATGCATTCGGTTGGAGTTGGCCAGGGTTTGGGCCGTTTTGGTGGGCCGCTTGTCCAGGGTTTGGGAGGCGGATCGCCGTCTGCGTTTGAGGGTTTTCAAGGGTTTGGCCGCAACTTGGGTGATCTCGTCAACCACTCCTGGAGCCCCCGTAAACCTAGCTGGGTGTGGGTTCCTCGGGGGGCGCCGCTTTCTTCGTCCACGTTGGAGCGAGGGTTCCCGGCTTCTTCGAGGGACATCAGGAGATTTGGTGCTTCCGCGATCAAAGTCCGCCGCTCTACTCCAAGGTTTGTCGATTCCAGATCTTTCTCAGAAGTTGTTGGAGGGGGAATCATGGATCGTAAGTGGCAGGAAGGAAAGGGAGGTAGCAAACGTCGCTTGTTTGAGAGGGACTCCAACAGAGGGTTTCGTGAGCAGCCGATGGGGGATGCCGGGGGTAGCAGGAACTCGGCTTGGAAGGATTGGGATTCAAGGCAGAATGAGGGTTCTCGTAAGGACGAGAGGGCCTTTGTGTGGCGTAGGGAAGATGGCCATGGAAATCCTCCTAGCCGCAAAGAGCTCCAGAATGTCAGAGAGGGCAAACAGGAAGAAATCACTTGCTTCAACTGCGGGATGGTTGGGCATCACCAAGCAAATTGTAAGAACCCAACTCTGTGCTTCGCTTGCAAGCAGTCGGGTCATATTTCTTCTCGATGTCCCTTGATGGATGTGCCGAAGGTTGGGGGTTTTGTTCCGAAGCTGGAATTGTGTGCCTATGGAATTCCTAATCAAGCGTTTCACCACATTGAGGTGGGCAATCCAGTGAATCTAGTTCATAAGCCTTCGGTGACAGGGATCCTAACGGTTGTGGAGGGTGTATGTTCAGAAGCAATGATTCTTTTAGAGCTTAAACATCTATATGCTGTCAACTGGGAGTGGAGTGTGCTGCAGGTTGATCGGGATCAGTATTTGATAGAATTCCCTACTAAAGAAGCGAGATGGGAGCTGGCCAGATTGAAATGTTTTGAGTTTCAGAAATTCAAGGTGAGAGCACACATTAGGGCTTCGGACAGAGCTATCAATGCTTCAGCCGAGTTATTTACTATCTGGGTGAAAGCTTTTGGTATACCCCAGCTTGTCAGAGATGAGGTTCATGTGAAGAGCATTGCTCACCTAGTGGGGAAACCTTTGGAAGTGGACCCAGGTAGTATTGATAATTCTGGCCCTGTCAGAGTTAGGATTATGTGTAGAGACCCCTGGGTAGTTGAAGGGTTTTCTGAAATCTTTGTCAACTCGACTGGCTTCAAGATCAAATGGGTGCCTGAATTGGAGGGGATGAGGAGGACAGATCCTAGACCGGATGATATTGAGGTCCAATTGGATAATCAGAGGCTGGGTTCTAGCCACAAGAAGGATGACATGAAGTCTCCTGATCATCAAGATTCCTCAAGTTCTTCCCGTTTGAAAAAAGATGGGGGATCTCAGTCGAATCAGAAAGCCAAAGACGATGTTGAGAAAGATGGTGATGAAGAAGAGTATGAATCAGATGAGGATGTACTGGCTCAAATTCCTGCACATTACTTTCAATCTGCCAAAACGGGTGATGTTTCAGAAGTGGTGGAAGTCTGCAATTTGGGAGTGAAGGTGTTTGACCCTCAACCCATTGCGTGTAGAGCTGACCCGTCTCAAGTTTCTAAAGAAGATGTACCGGGTATGGCTAAAAGTTTTCTTCATGTTGGCTGCTCGGATGAAGTGGAGGGATCTGTGACGGATGATGCTAGAGCTCTCATCTGCTCTTCTATTGTGGTTCAACCGTCACCTTCTGTGCGGGATAGCTTGTCCGGAGAGGGGGTTTTTCTGGGAACCACTTCAGAGGAGATGCTTTGTCAAGACTTGTGTATCCACAATCAAGATCAGTTGAAAGGGAAAGAGGTGGTGATGGTGGAGAACACCCAGCCGACTAGAGGGAGGCCAAGGAAGAAGAAGCTTAATATAGCTCCCCCAGTCGCTTTACGTCAAAGTTCCAGAATCAAAAGAGATGGGGTTCCAATCCAATTGAAAGCTCAACAGAGAGCGTTTTCCAAAAACGATACTTCAGGTGTGTCTCGTTTTACAGTTTTGCAATCGATTTCTACTGATCACCTCACTTCCATTGCGTTAGATGCGGGTATAGTTTTGGGGGAAACGAAAGTAGAAATAGATAAGCACATCGACCTGATGAAGGCGAAAGAGCTAGCCCAAGCTATGTTGTGTTTGGCTCAATCTGCTTCTATTGAACCCACTGGGTCTGACAAGGGGGCTTCAGTCCAGGTTGAGGGTTCTTTGGAAGGCCCCATTTTAGAGGTTGCCGAAATTGAGGGGGTTGAAGAGGGTTTGCCTCCAAACACTGTTAACCATGAGAATACTATTTTGGAATGTTAGGGGGTTAGGTAACCTTGGTAGGAAGAAGCTCTTTACGGAGCTGTGCTTTAGAAATAAATGTGACTTTATCTGTCTTCAAGAAACCTTGAGGGTTAGCTTTACTGCTAGGGAATTGGATAGTTTTTGTCATGGCAAAGATTTTTACTGGCTTACTAAACCGGCTGTGGGTCACTCGGGTGGGCTTTTAATGGGTGTCAATCTCGATTTGGTCAAGGTGAACGAGGTAGATCAGGGAGAGTTCTTCATCAGCTTGTCCTTGGAGCTTAAAACCTCGAATCTTGTTTGGGAACTTATTAATGTGTATGGCCCTGTTTTGCCAGAGGCGAAGCCTAGGTTCTTGCTTGAGCTTTCTAATAAATTGTCCTCTCTTCATATTCCTTTTCTGTTGGGAGGAGACTTTAATTTGATAAGGAATGCCGGTGAAAAGTCCAGGGGTTTAATCCATTGGAACTGGGTGAATGCTTTCAATGATTTCATTAACAACTTAGGCCTGCAGGAACTGGTTAGATGTGGCTCGAAATACACTTGGTCGAACAGACAGACAGTCCCTACTAGGGAGGTGCTTGATAGAGTTCTGGTTTCCAATTCGTGGGATAGGGTTTTCCCTTTGTCCATTGTGATTACCCTTCAAATGTTGGGTTCCGATCATTGTCCGTTGTTGGTGGATTTGGACAGAAAGGTGATGAAGCATCAATATGCGTTCAAATTCGATAATTCCTGGATTGACGCTGTTGGGTTTAAGAGTTGGCTTCACAAAAACTGGCCTACAAGGCGGGGTGAAAATATTCTGGACTTTTGGAAAAGACAAGGGAACATTCTTAGAAGGAAGCTTAGAGGCTGGGGCTTGAATTTTATGAGAGATCAGACTAAAGCTAAAGATGTGCTTCTGAGTAGAATTGATAAATTGGACAAAAAGGCAGAAGCTCAAGATTTGTCCGACTCTGAATGGGATGAGCGGTTCCAACTGGACCACAATTTAAATGACTGGTATCAGTCGGAGGCAAAATTCTGGCAGGAAAGGAGCGGTCAGAAATGGTTGCTCGAGGGAGATGCCAACACTAGCTATTTTCACAAGGTTGCAACTAGTAGGAAGAAGAAAGCTGCCATTTTGCTGTTGGAGGATACTGATGGGGTTATTCTTCAAGATCCAGGGGTGCTTAAAACTCATATCAATACGTTCTATAAGCAATTGTTTGGCTCTGATCAATCCTTAGATTTTCATCTCGCAGAAGACTTTTGGGTTAATAGAAGGAGGGTTAGTGAGGTGGACAACTTGGCCTTGTGCAAAAATTTCTCCTTAGAGGAGCTGGATATTGCCTTTAAAGGTATGAAAGTCAATTCGGCGCCCGGTCCTGATGGTTTCACGGTTTCCTTCTACAAAACCTTTTGGGGGCACTTCAGATTACAGTTTAAAGAAATGTTAGATGATTTGTACAACAATAAACTGGACGTCGCTAGACTGAATTTTGGTGTTATTGTGCTCATACCAAAAATTAAAGATGCGTGTTCCATTAAGCAGTTCCGTCCAATTTGCTTGCTGAATGTCTGTTTCAAGATCATCACAAGGGTGCTCACTCTTAGGCTGGCTCACATTGCTGATAATATCATTGATCCTTGTCAGTCAGCCTTCATTCCTGGGCGTAATATCCTTGAGGGGGCTCTTTCCATGCATGAGATTTTGCATGAGGTTAAAGCGCGCAAACAGAGAGGGGTCGTGCTTAAGTTAGATTTCGAAAAGGCGTATGACAGGGTTAGTTGGAATTTTTTGCTAGAGATCATGGAGAGAAAAGGTTTTTCTAGAAAGTGGATTACTTGGGTGGAGAAAATTATTTCTGGTGGCAAAGTGGCGGTTAATCTAAACGGGGAGATTGGTAGCTTCTTTAGGACTTATAGAGGGGTCCGTCAAGGTGACCCACTTTCTCCTCTGCTCTTTAATTTGGTGGGCGATGCTCTGTCAGAAATGCTTCAGAGAGCCAAAGAAGCTGGTCATTTGAAAGGTCTGGTTCCCCACTTGATCCCTGGGGGAGTAGCTCACCTTCAGTATGCGGATGATACGGTTTTGCTGATGGAATATTCTGATTACAATTTCATGACAGTCAAATTCCTTCTCTACTGCTTTGAAGAACTTTCTGGGTTAAAAGTTAACTACCAGAAGAGTGAGGTATTTGCGATTGGGGTTTCGGTGGAAGAGGCTCAACGTACTGCGGACATCTTTAATTGCTAACTTGGGGTTTTTCCGATGCTTTATTTGGGCTTACCAATTAGTCCCAGCAAACTCAAAAACTCTGACTTTGGGGGCGTGATCAGCAAAGTAGAGAAACGGCTGTCTACCTGGAAATGTGGCCATCTGTCTACTGGTGGTAGAATGACCTTGATCAATTCGTGTCTTAGCAGCATTCCCTTGTACACAATGGGTCTGTTCCGTCTTCCGGAAGGGGTCCACCAGCAGTTGGACAAGATCAGAAGCAGATTCTTTTGGGGCGGTCTGGGCGAGAAAAAAAAATTTCATATGGTTAACTGGAAAACGCTGTGCCTGCCGAAAAACTTTGGGGGTTTGGGCTTTCTGGACTCAAGAGTTATGAACGTGGTCCTTTTGTGTAAATGGGTGTTCCAGTTGGTTTCGAATCACGTTGGTCTGTGCTATGATATTCTGAGGAAGAAATATGAGATAACGGGTAGTTTGTTTTGTCCACGCAATCTCTCGGGTTCCCAATTTTGGAGAAGTTTCTTGAAAGTCAGGCATTTCGTCCAGAGGCACTGCTCCTTCAAAGTTGGGGACGGCAGAAATACGTTGTTTTGGGCGGATTGTTGGTTGGATGATATTCCCCTTAAGGTTCGTTATAGTCAGTTATTTGAGATTTGCCAAGATCCTGGTATTTTGGTGGTGGAAGCTTACGACGGGGGTTGGAACCCGGGGTTTAGACGTTCCTTTTCGGGTTCGGAGTTAGATGCCTGGAACAGCCTTAGTAGGATGCTTTCTCAGGTGGAGTTAAACAATGATAGTGATCTTCCTCAGTGGGCCCTTAACAAAAATGGCTTTGTTTCCAGCAGTTTGTATAAATGGTTGTCTTTTAGAGGGGTTCTGGACGAGAATTTACACCTTGTTTGGCGCATTGCAGCTCCCCTCAAGGCAAAAATTTTCCTTTGGTTATCTTTAAAAGGAAGGATCCAAGTGGGTGCTCAACTGAGAGACAAACACTGGTCGGGAAATCCAGCTTGCAAAATGTGCTCTCGATTGGAAACAGTTGACCATTTATTGTTTCAGTGCGCGTTGGCTCAGTTTGGTTGGTGTTTTGTTCGAGATGCGTTGGGCTGGGGCGCTATTCCTGCTTCGATCATGGATGTGGGCTACATCTTGGATAATTTGGGTGGGGCTCGAGACAAACGGATCTCCCTGGGAGTGGTAGCTGCTGTCATGTGGTCTCTCTGGTTACTAAGAAATGACTATGTCTTTAATGACCGGCTTCCGGGTAATGCTGTTTGTCTTCCTTTTAAGCTAACTTGTTTCGTTTCTCAGTGGAAGGCCCTGGCTCCGGTCCGGCTGTCGGGAGGTGTCAAAAAGTCAGCGATCTTCTCTCGCAAAAACTCCGGGAGCTGACGGCGCCAGGGGGCGGATCGAGAATCCCTGGTTGAAGCTGTAGTCTTGGTGGGAGCCTGGCGCGGTTTGCCTCTGCATCGGTGTTTTTGTGGGGTTTCCTTTCCAGCTAGTGAAGTTGGGTGCTCTGTTTACTGCTTCTGGTTCGAATAGCATGTTTTGGTTGTCCTTTATTCCCTAGTCTCTCGGCCCGCGGTTATGTCTAGAACTTAAGTGTGGTGGCTCTTGTTGGGGCTCTGTTTCGTCTCTTTTGGTCTGTTCTGCGTCGCTCTCCAGGCTGTGTTTGGGCTTTTGCTCTCCTCTGTAATAGCTGGTGTCCCCAGCGGATTGGCTACCTTTTCGGCTTTCAATCAAAGCTGGACGCATCGTGGGTGCGTCTGTTTTCAAAAAAAAAATGGCGACGTTCAAGAGGATCCTAAACGCCAAATCGACCGAGCAATTCAATGGGCTTCCCTACTTGTTCTCGTTGCTCAACTGCTTCATCTACGGGCTTCCCTGGGTCTCTGCTATGTGCGGAGGCTACGGCGCCGGCGCGTGTGGTCGGTGGGGTCGGGGCGACGGGGACAGAGGCGATGGCGGCGGTAGTGGGGGCCGGCAGGGGACGACGAGGACGGTCGGCGGGTGCAGCGGGGGAGGGCGGCTGGCGGCGGTGGTTGAATTGGGGAGAGATTGGGAGAGATGAGGAAGATGATGCGGCGAAAACGCTGATGTGGCAGTGTGATGTGGTGCTAATTGGATGCAAAATGGTAAAAAAATTAGTCTGCTCCAAAAGAGAGGCAAAAAGTTAAAAGCAATGAAGAGAGTAACATTTAAAGAAGTGGCAACAACGAGAGTGCAAATTGTTAAATTTCCCAATATTGGCGATATTATATTATTTTCATGTTTTTTAATTCGAATAATACAGATACTTATATTATCGAATATGGATATGGAGTAGCTAGATACAAATATGATTATAGATATTTATCGAAACAAGATAACAAATATTCTTCAAATTTAGAAGTTTTTTGAATTATAAAATCTTTTAAAATAACTACCTTTTTGTTTAAAATTCTAGAGAAAATGATATATTTTTAACATTAAAATTTTCTCATTTGTTGCCAACGTGATGAGATGGTTTCAACCATCCTAGTGTCTTTGTACCGATGACAAGGAGACAATATCTTTGTTACCATCGTAGAGAACGAAAATCCTATGTGACATATATGTAACTCATAGGTTATGTCTAGAGAGACATCTAGGGATGAAAGTCTTGGTGAAAAGGCATCCCCTAGGTCCATCTTCGATCACCATAGTTCCTCGACACGTGAGCATGTGTGCCCCTAGCACCTCCCCAATGCCACCTCACATAGTGACTAGCGTTAGGACGGTCCTGACACTTTTGTGACTCAGTGCGGAACAAAAAATGGAGATACTCATTTACCATAAAGATACAAAATAATATTGAAAAAATTAGTGTCATTAACGAATCTCACACTAATAAGTTTAAATACAAATGAGAAATATCTCTAGATTATTTAAAACAATTTCTTCTAACAGGTCTGATGTCTGTGACTTATGACTAATTTGTAACTGGGCTTTATTAATACTTGTGAGGCCTATTAGCATACTAAATTTTGGAGGCCCCCTACTTTCGGAGGCCCGGTGCGGTCGCACCGCTGGCACATTTTGGCGGAGAGGACTCAGGCCATTTTGGCTTAATGGCCAGGTTGGAGTATGACTTCCTATATGTCCCCATTGATTTCAACATGTGTCGCAACAAGAAATCCATCATGCCTATCATAAGTGGAACAGTTGCCTTTCATTGTTCTCGTTATGGTATCCATGGACTAGCTAGAAGTTACACGAGCGGAGAGCTAGGTCCAGTCTCTTAGCTAAACTTGGACGGAGGCTAAGCCTCCCCAGATTATTCCAATGTAACGCCATCAAAAAACATGTAAAACACCGATTAACTGTACAAAAGTGTACTCACAACTATGTGAGACCTCGGTAATATTATGCCTTCTTAGTAAGGACTACCCTAAAGTTCTTTGTTGCTCACCCATTCACAAATATTTGAACTCCTTGGTACGTGAAACCCCGATCACTCATCATCCACTTAACACATGCACCGATGTACGCACACCTCGAGTGGCTATGATAAAACTTAATATCAAGGGCGAGTTATTAATGCCCAAGTCATAATCCATACCCCATGTATCATTGACTCTTGAGTGCCTCGGGTGACCTTACCAATCAAGGATGGATGGTCAGGGTTACCTAGATCTCGGTGGTGATCTGTCGATGTATGATCTGGTTAGCCTTTCCTTAAACACTTCTTTATCCATAGAGATTATGGTTTATCTAAGTACCTAGGTCTGCTACTATCTTAGCTGCTTGAGGAGTATTGTATAAAATGACAATGGTCATTGGAAATACCATATGGATGAGAGTTTTATATGAATGGACATTTTCTACAAGGAATGCAAGGTTTGAATATAAGTGTGATCTTTTTGAGCCCTTGAGGACATTAGTCAGAGGAAGATCTGTCCAACCTTGACCTATATCCCAATTATTGATCCTCTATGTTCGGAACACATAGGGCTTTGGGAAACACCAAGTATCAAATACAATGGGTGACCCTACCACTCAATGATGGGTAGTAAGGTTTACCTAGGTCTCAATGATGTGACATCAGTGCCCGATGTTGACAACCTATTTCAAAATTTCTAAGGGAAGTGTCCCTACACTAGGTCACTTAGGCTCTTTCAAACCTTTTAAGAATTCATTTGTACTCAGATGTTTGAGTGTTCTTGGTTAAGATCGAGTTTCGAATCTTCCTAAGCACCACAAAACTCAAAAATGTTCAATGTTAAACTTGCTTAGGGGACAAAAATTCCATTGGAGCCTCGTCTTTGCCTACTAAAAGCTTCAAGGCCACGATTTGATCTCCCTGTCCATCCATGGCCAAGGTAATGGAGTCACCATAGCATCATCGACCGACCAAGAAGTTATCCCTTACCCTCATTCCATCTCTATCAATGACTAGTATTAAGGCATGTGGTTATTATCGTGTTTCTAGAATCTGGGGTTCCTACTCCTAATTGGCCAATGACAATGTAGTGCCACATCGTCAAACTTACCATCTTTGGTCTTGGTAATGTCTTTAGAAAAATACATGGAGAGGTCAATATTAAGTGTTAACCTAGGTGCTATCGAGTCCTTTAATGTCTTAGGTTGTTCAATCGCTAATATAGTGATAGGGGGCGCTTAGACATTAATGCTAGTCTGTTAGTACTTAGGCTACCAAGTTCTCTCGGTTTCCCCTGAGCGGTCCACCCATGAGGTGCCTCTCCCAAGATCAACGATATCGGGATAGAATCCTCAATTTAATAACTCAAAATGAAATCCTTGAGCTTAACTACTCATGAGCTTAGGCTCACTACTCTAGAAAGCTTGGGAGCCATCTGCTTGTCACACAGTAAATGTATCAAGGTAGGGCTCGTCTTCATGCCTCGTTCATTACATACCTTTCTACTTAAGGTGATGTGATACACATATCTACCCATCTAGACAAAGTTTCAACTAAGGTGGCATGGAAACTCATATCATCCCCCCTTCAAACGACATTTCCTAAAACTAAAAACTCTTGACATCATGCTAACCATCAGATCAAACTGTAACTATAATCTCCCTTGGTCCCTAACAAGTAGGGATTGATAATGATAGTTCCTAGCAAAGAGACTAAGACGATGAGATCAACACCTGATGGTTGTGGATATGCACTACTAAAATCTAAAGATTATGTGATCTGCCTAAGTCTAGAGAGCTATTTGTAGGCTTCTAAATATAGCTTTAAATGTTACAGCTTCCTCAGTTTGATCGATGTGTTGTCTCACACATGTATAAAAGGAGATGATCATGACTATGAGATTAGAGCAGAGGAGTAGAAATCTAACGAAAAAGAATCTAGGTGAAACATCAGTAGGAAGAATAGGCTTGACTAGTCCTAGCCGATGGCTCGGTCAGGACTTGTAATCCCCTAACGAGACTTTAATCATCTCAAAAAGTATCCATCACACACATGAGTGAAAATGCTATGTCTCTCGATAATTTAAACCTATCAAACCTCCATGTGTTATCTTCTTCACCAGTACGAGTGGTTAAAACTCATTGTCTCCAGACTGAGCTCACAAAAGGATCTATCTAGATCCCTATTAATGGTGTTCTCACACCAATACTTCTGCTTGACTCATTCCAATCTAAATTATGTCTGCACAAACCCATAAGCATAAATTTAAATTAAATCCATACCATTAAATCATGTGTTTACGAACAAAATTGCAATCCCTACTATCTATCCAGAGCTTTTTTTAACAAGTACAACTAGTACATAGTACTACCTCCGGTACACACAAACAAGTCATTTTAGACATGATTTCACATACCAAGGAGTAATTAATTAGTGTGTATTTTCCATGTTTACCCTATTAAATATAGTACAGGAGTAAACATAGCACGAAAAAGAAGAAAAAATAGTACTACTTGAGGGATATAGTTGTCCAAATGCACAATAAAATGCAAAACGACTTGTTTTAGCAATCTCTTTATACAAGGCTAAAACGACTTGTTTTTATGTACCAGAGAGAGTACTAACTATCTAGGCGACTAGGCGTACATATGCTAGGCATTCAGTTCTCATCACTCACCCGGCATTGTCGAGATTATCGGCCAACCCATGTACCCTATGGGCTACAGGCTGCCTCAGGGGTAGACTAGTCGAGTCGTCGCAGTCCTCCGCAACGTGAACCACACAAGCCCATGCATCTCTCGGCTCCCACTCCCGACGTAGCCGCCGACGCTGAAGGAGAATGACCTAACTAGCCGGTGCCGAGTGTTGTGGCCTTGCCGTTGCGCCGCTTGCTATAAGAGCATCTCCAAAAGGCTTTCCATCTCACTCTCGAAGCTAACATTTGACCAGCCAAACAAAAAAACACACTCTAACAAGGTGCCCAACCAGATAGCAAAATCATATGGCTGGCCAAATAGAGCTCTCCACAGGCTAATCAGGCTAGCCAATTTGGCTGACTATCAGTGCACGCGCGAGCCTCCATCCCGCTATAAGGCCGCCAGGTGCGCTGTCACCGCTTCCTCTCATGTCGGCACCCTCAACCGCCATCGCTGCTTCGTCCCCAGGTCGGTGTCTTCAGCCTCCACCGCCCCACACTGTTGGCCGCCAGCGTCGCCTCGCGCCCTTGTTCGCTAGTGTCGCCCCGCCGCTGACCCCCACACTTAGGCCAACATCGACGCTGCCCCACGCCTAGGCGACTACGCCCAGGCCAGTATCGCCCCACGCCTAGGTGGTCGTGCCTAGGCTGACACTGGGAAATGTCCCTAGCGCTAGTAGAGCAAGGAAGAACAAAAACGAAAGAAAGAAAGGGCCAAAGGGGAGAAAGAAAGAAGAGAGACAAGGAAAAAAGGAAATGAAGAGAACTAAAAATAAAAAGAAGAGAAAAATTATATTTTAAAATTTTTTTCTAAATTTTGAAAATTTTATAACTTGGGAATTTCTAAGTTTTAAATTAGGATTTTAAAAAAGAAATTATTTTTTCAAATTTTTTGCAACTTTAAAAGTGAGGAGCAATTTTTTTAGAGGGTTAAAAATATCAAAATCCAAGTTGGAGTGTGTGAGATTTTTTTTAGAATTCACTAAATGAATAATTGAAGAATTAAATATAAATAATGTTTTAGAGATGTTGTAAGTTCAGCTCCGACGCAACTGCTACTGCTCCTACCATGTCAGGGTCGCGGCCCGCCTGACATGGCTTCCCGTGCCAAAGCCGACGCGCGCAAAAGCAACCAAAAGCGAAAGCAAGACCACCGCCTGCTTCCGTGCTTCGTTCTCTTCCTCTCTCCGCTCTCTCGCCTTCATCCTCAAAGACAAGCAGCCATTCCTCCTCTCGTGTCGTCAGCGATCCGCTCCCCTAGGATGGGAAACAGAAACCTAGGACTAGTAGTAGTATAGAAGGCGAGTCACGCGCCCACCCGCCGTGCTCGAGGTCGAGGTAGGGAGGAGCCCACCGGAGCAAGCCAGCCAGCCCATGCCGCCGCAGCAGCGAGAGTGCTGCCGTCACGGGCCCGGGCCCGGACCCGGACCCGGGTGGCGCGGCGGGGAGGTGCCCGGCGGAGCGGCGCCGTTCTATGTGCCGCTGCGGAAGCGGCTGTCTGTGGACGGCAAGGCGCCCGCGCCGAGGATATGCATCTGGGAGTGCGACGGCGAGGCCGGCGACATCACCTGCGACATCGTCGCCGCGCCACTCCGCCGCAGCTGCAGCGCGAAGGCAATGCCGCCGCCGCCGCCGCACTTCCGGATGATGACGCCGCCGCCGCCGAGGCCGCAGAGGGGGGACGTGGAGGAGTCCAGGAGGCCCGGGGAGGCCATCCGCAAGGGACACCGGAGCTACAGCCTCATGCTCAACCTGCAGCTTGGCATAAGGCAAATACGAATGCTCTTGCTCCATGGCTGCTATTCTTCCTAGGCCTTCAAATACTCTGTTCCAATGTTGGTTTGCTCTCCGTGCTGGCTGCAGATATTCGGTGGGGAAATCGTCGGCGCTGCCGTTCAAGAGGCTCGCTGCGTCGGACTTCGACCCCCGGGAGAAGATATGGACACGGTTCCCGCCGGAGGGGTCCAAGTTCACGCCGCCGCACCACTCTGTGGATTTCCGGTGGAAGGACTACTGCCCTGCCGTCTTCAGGTGCCCTATCGCGGCCTATTTCTTCGACTCGGAGCGGAATCTGTTAAGTTTTTGGTTCCAGACTGATGTGATTATCGCCATGTTGCTGCTGAGTGATGCTAGGGAGCTGAGGAAGCTGTTCGGGGTGGACCCCGCGGAGTACATGCTCGCCATCTGCGGCAACGACACGCTCCGGGAGCTGGCATCCCCGGGCAAGAGCGGGAGCTGCTTCTTCATCACACAGGACGATCGGTTCATGATTAAAACCGTGAAGAAGTCCGAAGTGAAGGTCAGTTCGTGCTCATCTTTGACATACTTAGTGGGTGTGGTCACCTTTCATCCTAATGAGGTTCTAACAAGTCGGTGTCATCTTCTGGACTAAATCCACCTTGCCTTGAAATGCCTTGTTGGACTAGTCACGTGTCCCTTGCATTTTGGATTGAAGTTATATCTAGTTATGTAGTTGAAAGCTCAGATTGCTCTTTGTTATTTCATTTTACAACAACTGTCTATTTCCCATACCAATATGGATAGAATTATTGCATATTTAATAATCTCCACCAAAAGGAATTACTCAATATTATTATAGTTAGTAATCTGAGTTTATTATGGAAAAGGGTACACAATTGTATCATTTGGTGAGTAGCATGGTCTTACTAATAGTATTGGACCACAGGTTCTTATCAGGATGTTGCGGAGTTACTATGAACATGTTCGTCAATATAAGTCCACTTTACTGACAAGGTTTTACGGCACGCATTGCATAAAGCAAGCTGGCTGCCCCAAGGTAAGCAATGATCCCATGGAGAGACATAACTCATTTAATTTATTAACTATTAGTAAAAAGTTATAAATATTGACTTTTCTGAAAGCAAATATGCCTTATATTTTGGAACGGATGTAGTATTATATTTGAATGCACATTATTTCCTCCTTGAACTTATGTCAGCATATACAACTAGGTCCGGTTCATTATAATGGGCAATTTTTGCCGTTCGGAATATAAGATCCATAGGCGTTTTGATCTGAAAGGTTCCTCACATGGTCGGACTATCGACATAACTGAGCAGAAGATTGATGAAACCACTACTCTAAAGGACCTCGATCTTCAGTATGCATTTCTGTTGCAAAGATTTTGGTACGAGGAGCTCATGAAGTGAGTTCCCTGTTATGTTAACTCCCTATATTTTCTGACATTTCATTCGAATTAAGATACTGATCATAGGTCTGACTCTTATATCACAGGCAAATTCAGATGGACTGCACATTCTTGGAGACACAAGGAATTATGGATTATAGTCTTTTGTTAGGAGTTCATTTTCGTAATGATTACTCCGTGTCTAAGTTAGGCCTGCCTCAGCCTATTGCTTTCCCAAGTAAGTTATAACATGGGTTGCCGTCAGTTTTTTTTTACAAAATCCGACTTATTAACCCAGCTGATAATTCACCAGTTTTGATCTAATCTTAGCTGCATCCCTGATCAGAATCTACTGGGAAAAGAAAATCGTTTGAAGGTGGAAGCAGGTGTTGTGATCTCTGTGTGGAATCAGGATGCAAGGACAAACATTTGATAGACTCTCGGTAACTTGTCACTTCTTAATACTCGCAAATGTTTGCAGCCTAATGTGGATATTTCTCGCAAATGTTTGCAGCCTAATGTGGATATTTCTCGCAAATGTCAATTGTGGAAACTACTTTGTGCTTTTGGTAACTTGTCATCTTAGCTCAGTAGTTGTTTCAATGCCTGCATCAATCAAGTTATTTTGATAACTTTGTAGCATAAATGAAATTATTTAATCTATTGTTGAAAAGTAGTTCATGCTCCTACTTTAGTTTGGACATAATGCTAGTCTCCATCAGGGTAAGGTACCTTTTCTTGTGTTGATTTTTTAAGGTAATTATATGTTCTTATCATGATCCCTACTTTGTTGCTCCCTTAGTAAACAACAACGAAGGAGCATCATGGGGCCTTGCTTGTTTGTTTAAGTGGAATGTTTATAAAGAGAATGAATAATGTATGGAACTTTACTTATTGCATCTCATGATCTGAATATCAAATATAGAAACTTTTGATCTGTTGGGCTAATGCAGCCTCCGCCTTCTGATATCAGGAAGCCATTTATTCAGTTGGGGATCAACATGCCTGCCCAGGCAGAGTGCAGCTCGAAGAAAATATTCGACAAGTTTCTCCTAAATGAAAGACACTTGTTCATAACCTCACCAAATGGAGGATCATGTGATGTGTACCTCTTCTTTGGGATAATCGACATTCTTCAAGACTATGACATAACGAAGAAACTGGAGCATGCCTATAAGTCCTTCCAGGTCAATCCTGGCTGCATTTCTGCTGTAGATCCAAAGTTATACTCGAGAAGATTTCAGGATTTCATCCACAGGGTATTCATAAAAGAACAGTAAGAAAAAGTCATGAGTTTCACTGGTGACTGGTAACTATCCTACTGACTTTTTACATCATGAAATCCATGGATGAAGTTTAGGTTATGATCGTATCTCCGATCCCGAGCATGCCTTGAAATAGTGAAAACTGCAAATGATGGTTGGTTTTACCATATACACAGTTTTCTGAATTATTGGCGTCAACGAGCCGACATGCATGCTAACATTAGATGGATGGGGGCTAAAACTATAGAGCTCCGCCTTTTGGAATGGAAGACTTGCAAACTGTAAGTGTCAATTCCATGATTGCAAAGCTAGTTAGTTCCATACCACTTTTTTCAATTCCTTTTTTTCTGTTCTTTCTTTGGCATCTACCAAGAATCTGAAGTTTTTATGTGCTTCTTGGGGTGCCGCTGAATCGTATGAAGTTCCAATGGAGTGACCCAGTGGAAATCAGTTATTGTACATGTACATATATTGTCGTGCATCAGACAAATTATTATTTTCGAACTGATGCATCTTGTCAAAATCTAAAAACGAACACGGATGCCCATCTTGCCTGCGATAAAATTTGCATCATATCTTTTGCTTGCAGATGACAAATTCCTTGGCAGAGCTGTATGGTTGGATTTTCAAGTGATGTCTTGTTCATAGTTCAGAAAAAAAAAAAGAAGCCGTCTTGGAGACATACTGTTGCCATTTTTGCAAGCATTCTTTTGCTCGTGCCTTCTTGTGACCACACCACACTCGGGAGAGGCCTTGTGTCAGTGCTTCACCTGTGTACAGTTGTGTAGTACCACATTGGCCTTGTGAACGGGAGAAAAAATAAAGCGGAAGGGAGGCGACAGGCATCAAAAGGAGAGAAAGCAAGTGCAGGGAAGATGCTGGGACAGATCTGGTCTAGTGGTCTGCTCCTGTGACTTGTGTCTAGAGTACTATAGCATTTTTTTCCATGTCCTCTCCTCTCTGCATTACCTGCCCTTTTCTCGACTTTACTTTGTTCTCATTCTCATGCCCAGCAGCCCAGTCCACTTCTCCACACTTTTTGCATGCTTTGCTTTGCTTTGCTTTGCTTTGCTTGCCTGCTTGGAGCCATGACTGGAGCAGGAGCAGGAGCAGACCAGTTGAGAAGAAAAAAAACAGGAATTACGGGATGATGCTTGCTGCCTTCACGCATGACGCATCCTAAGCTATGCCTATGTGTGACATGTAATAGCTGGGCAAGTAATACCAATTGATTCTCTTTTACATTTGCCATTGTCTGTTGACTCTGTTGATGTGTTAGTCTATTTGGTGCACTGACGTCTCTGTGTGTGGTATCTTCCCGTCTTACGGCATCACGGTTTTCGACGTGCGTTGATTTTGTGGGGCGAACGGTTGATGGACCAGCGTTGATCGAGATAGGGAGAGAGGTGAGATTGTGGCCACTGGTCAAAAAGAATTGAACTCGTATTTCAAGGCTTGGTCTCTCCTGCTTAGGAAAAAGGTTTGATCTCTCTTTTAACTTTACGACTATCCTCTACTGCTCTGTGCATTGCTTGTTATTCTGCAGTTGAAAACAATAATCATTTTGGGAATGCGATTAAACTATATAAAGTTACCATATATATAGTTAGAATTTTACGGTGCTCCTAAATTTTATGTCATATAATATTGTGTAGGTTCACATACATATAATAATTAATTATTTTCTCCGCATGCTACCGGATTAATTATTGTATATGCTAGAAAAAGAAATAATGAACAAATTTTACATACGGGCAAGGTGTGCATATTACTTTATATAATTAAGTTGATTAGTTCATTTTCTTTTTTAATTAATTATTTTAAACATACTTAATAATTGACCCAGATTCATTTTAACTATTACTACCCTAGGAGGCAATTGGGGTACAATAAATGGACACACACATACATGTACATATATGGAGACCTTTATAGTGCCACATATACCTTTTATAAAGATAAGAGTTAAAACCAATGTTCACATTTGGATTAAGCATGATTAAATTAATTAACAAAATAAAAAATTTACTATTACCTCTTCTCTCTCTAGCTTCTAGCTCTTTCAATCCCTCGCTGTCACAGTGCACCATCGCCCGTTCACCCCGTTGTTGCCATCGTTGTTGTTGCTGCCACTGTCACAGTGCACCATCGTTGTTTTTATTTAAATTTGGATAATTAGATCTCTAAAAATGAATAACCCACAGTTATTAGAGGCACCATAAAATTTTCTCAATATATATATTCCTGCTTTTTAACTGATTATTTTAAAAGTGTTTAACGTCCAAAGTTCTAAAATTTAGTCAGATGTTGGCCAAAGCATTGTGTATATGTTAAAAAACTGTGTATATGTTCAAAAAATTGCTTCTAGAATATAATTACTTCATTGTATCTTAGGAATTAGAGGTGAGAAATATCCTATGAGAACCAAGACATCAATTAGATTGAGGGTCCGTTTGGTTCAAATTTTTGAACCAGCTTTCTGGCTCGGAAGCTGAAATCTGAACCAAAAAATTTTTGGGTCACCCAACTTTTCTAGAATTTGCAGATTCTTATAGTACAAATCTGAAAACTGATATAATCTAGATTTCACAGCTTCTTAATTTTACTTTGAATGAATATTACCTACATGCTATTAAACATATCAATTCATATAAAAATTAAAAAAGTGAAAATTTAGTAAAATAAGTGTAATTTAAAAATACATAATTTAAATATAAACATTACAAATTTTTATGATTAAAATGATTTACATATAAAATTACACATTAATAATATAATTAAACATCACGAAAGTACCAAAATATAAATGCACAAGTTGCATACACAAGTCGCAGTATTCACCCCCTACACCCACCGATATGAGTAGGCTTAGAGTTCGAACGAATAATATATTTTCGGCACAACGAAACGAGTTGTAGGAGCATGTTATTCAAATAAAGTTATTAGCAAGCGAACACTTGCCACTTTTACAGCTTTAATTTTTATGTACATTTTGAAATTCGTGGGTCATATTCCGACCTAAAAGTTTGATAAAATGCACGAATGCACGTTTTTCTCAGTAAAAAAAATTGAAAAACACGTGTTCATATATGCATGGGATTATATTGAATTCCACTATAAATTAAAGGAGTTGACCACAAGCTTGCTGTAGAGTTCACTTGCTAAGACGTAACACCTGAATTACTTATCGAAAAGATGTAAAACCAGCAGTAGTAGTAGCAATAAACAATAATTGTTAGGTATTCTAGAAAGCTTTTTAGCTAGCTTAATTATGGCTTAAAAAACATAAACAGTTTAGAAAGTAATATCTATTATCTAAATAAGCTGTAAGCGTATGTTAGATCTTATTAATAAAAAAGTCTTCTTTGAGTTTTTTTTACTTATTTGTATTCCTATTTCACCTAATATAAAAATGAACTGAATAATGTATTATAAAAACAACAGGCAAACCAAGCTTAGATATAATACACTGTTTTTAAAGATAATAAACTCATATTTTACAAGCATTTTAGAACAGAATATGATATTTTTTAAGAGAAAAAAGAGCAACTCCGCAAGAGAACTGTAATTAGTCCTCTATATTCTTGTATAGTTGTATAGGTAATTACTCTAACTCTAACACTTTCTAGAAAATAATCGGTCCACGATAGTATCCATATAATCTCAATTCCTATATTTTAAAAGGGATTAGAAAAAGAATTTCTAATTTTGGGAGAAAGGAGAGGTGATTTAGATGATCAGTAGACCATTTAGGAATACTGTTCGGGATTTTTTTCTAACATATTTAAATTAAAATTTAAGAAACTGAATAGAAATACATCAGAATAGGAATACTAAGATGAGAGATCTTATGGTCGGACTACAATATTGTCGTAGAAAACTGATTTTCTTAGAGCATCCACAGTGGTTGTCTCAAATAGCTAGTTGATGTGGAGCTGAGAGAAGAATAAAAATAATAATTTATCTCACCACTAGTACTTGGTCCCACACGTAATACACCCAGTTTCTTGGAATGCGTAAAATCTCCTATCTATTAGCTCATCGCTAGTTATTCTCTTTTTCCCATATTTTCTATCCACGCAGGAAAGAGAGTGAATCTAGCTAGTGAAATAGCTTACCATTAGAGATGCTCTTACTAATTAAGAATAGGGAGTATCTCTTAGATTATTAGATTAGCTATACTGGTCAAACCACTAATAATAGTTAAGTCTTGAATATAGGGGCTGGAGTCACTTCAGGAGATTGTTTGAGAGTAGGATTAAAAGTACTAGTTGCATGGTTAAGTACTGTTACATATACTAGCCGCTTACCCATGTTAACTAAAAATTAAAAAACAGTAAATATCTTAAAACTCTTAAAATCTTGTTTGTTTAAATGTTATAACAAACCAACATTTTTTATAAGGTAAAACAACCATTATAACAATCCAGCTTTTTTCGTGAGCTGAAACAACATGTGTAACTTAGGTAGTTGAGTCGTAGATTCTGAAAAAGTTATTGTGAGCCGCGAGTTGTGGAAAAGCTGAGAAATTGTTTGGTTGGAGTAGCCTTTGATTTCTGTTTTATTAGTAAATGTCTGTAATACTCTTGAAATTTAGTTACACTATTAATACTAGTCTTATTAGAAAAAACAAACTTTTTTAATAATGCACGTTGAAATAATTTAAAATAATATTGATATAACAAAGTTATTATAAAGCTAGGGCACGCTAGAGCAGAGGCGGAACATAACGAAACTTTTTTTTGATGGCAAAGGTGGGTAATTCCCATAAAAAATAGCAAAATAGCTGGTTGGAAAAATCTGTACCAAACACACACATATTCTATCAGCTTAATATAATTAATCTTTTTTATATAAGCTAATATAATTTGAAACAAACGCGCAGAAATAAGAAAAATTATCACTGTAAGAATTTTTACATGGTCAAGATGGTAATAAATCAAGCGCAATTTGACCCCACGCTCAAATCTCACTCTGACGCCGGCCCGAAGTGCTAAACCCATCTCGTGCCCGCCGTCGCCGCCGCCGTCCTCCCCTCCAAATCCAAATCCGTATACCTTCCCGGCCATGGCCACAGCCAGCGGCGAGCAGGAGCAGGAGCAGGAGCAGCGGCGATTCCTCTCTATCCCCAAGGAGGGGGAGCGCATCATCCCGCCGACGCGCCGACCCGACGGCACGCTCCGCAAGGCCATCCGTATCCGCGCCGGATACGTCCCCCAGGAGGAGGTCGCCATCTACCAGTCCAAGGGCGCCCAGGTGAATCCTCGCCCCATCCTCCGCTCGCTTTCCTCCCACCGAGGACGGCGTCCTTGTTCGATTTGTTCTTACCGGGGGCTTTCCTTTTATGGTGTCTGCTTGGTTTGTGCTTGTTGCAGATGAGGAGGACACAGCCTGACGTGCCGCCGGGGTACGACCCATCG
Source organism: Zizania palustris (assembly GCA_019279435.1). Lineage (NCBI taxonomy): Eukaryota > Viridiplantae > Streptophyta > Magnoliopsida > Poales > Poaceae > Zizania > Zizania palustris. The sequence goes on along the minus strand of JAAALK010000079.1, from coordinate 53,676,453 downwards.
CTCGATGCTAAGCCCAAGACGAAGGCGGCCAAGCGGAACGAGCGGCGCAAGGAAAAACGACAGCAGGTAGGCTGTCCTCTCTCAGGCGCCCGTGTCGCCATTTGTGTTTCGGAAATCGTCAGATGGCCTTAATTGCCAAAGATGATTGTGGCGATGCCTTAACTGTACATGTTTGGTGTTCAGGAGAAACACGTAATTGTTGTATGTGTGAAAGATTACCCTTTTAACAATGCTACCATCATTTTGGTACTTAGATTCCAACTTCTAATTAGAGCTTAGCTGTTAAAATGGATGAGGTGCAATGTCTCTGGCCAGAGGCGTACCGCAGAAGAATTTCCATCAATGTTATCAGACTGAACTGTCTAACCAGTAATTGCAATACTTTTATGGGTTAATTGCATCCATGCCACCATTATTTTCGAAACCGAATGAAATGCCATTATTATTTCACTATTTGCTTCTATGCCATTACTATTCGTTCGTTCTCGCCTGCCATTTTGTACACGTTCAGAGGCTACGGGCCCACCTGCAGCACAATTTTTTTCTGTATTGACCATACTACCCTCTTGTTTTCCCCTATCTTCTTCTCTCCTCCACTGTCTTCTTCCCCGCCGTCGCCGTCGCTGCCTTCTCGACTCCGCCGCCGCCGCAAGGCCCTCCGCCGCTAGCCCCCGCACCCTTCGGCTCCTCCCGCACCCCTCCCCATAGCCACCCGCCTTCCTCGGGGCCCTCCGCCGCAGCCACGAACCGAGAGGGCGCAAACCGAGGAGGCCGTCACGGCGGTAGACAAAGGGGCGTGAGCGCTAGGGGCTCATGGCGTCGGTGGAGGACTCCTGGCCGGCAGCAGAGTCGTGGGGAGGGTGCGGGACCAGGGACTCATGGCGGCGGGAGGGCCCCTAGTCGGCAGCGGAGCTGTGGAGAGGGTCGCGGGGGTCGACGGCGGAGCCATGCTTGCCGCCACTCCCGCCCCGAGCCACCGTTGCCGCTGCTCCTCCCTCCCCGCGCCGCCATTGCTGTCGCCATAGTCGCGGATGCTCCTCCCTCCTCGTGTCGCCGTCAACATCGCTCTGATTGCACCCGTCGTCGCCGCTGCTCTGCCTGGAACCGCTGCCGACCGCTTCCCCGCCTGCTCCACGCAATGCCGCCATGTGGCCTCATGACCCCGCCAGACCGCTCTGCTTGTGCTCCTGCCGCCCCATGGCCTCGCGCTGACCGCGCCCTCACCAGACCACGCTCGCCGGCGTTTCTCACCAACATCCTCCCTCCCTACGCCATCCCCGCCCCGAGCCGCAGTCACCGTCATTCTGCCTGGATCGTTGTTGGACGCTTCCCCGCCCGCGCCGCGCCTAGCTCTAGCCCGAGTACAACTTCACAGGGGAGGAAAGAAGATAGGGGAGAAGATGAACAGTGCATGACCGGGGGCAGTGTTGGTAATACATAATTTTTGGTGACTGCAGGTGGGCTCGTAGCCTCTGAACGTGTACAAAATGGCATGCAGGCGAGAACGAACGAATAGTAATGGCATAGAAGCAAATAGCGAAATAGTAATGGCATTTCATTCGGTTTCGAAAATAACGGTGGCATGGATGCAATTAACCCTACTTTTATTGCCATCAATTTTATCAGACTGAATTGTCCAACCAGTAATCATAATACTTTTATTTAGTGTTCAAGAAGGTGTCTAGACAGTGCCTAGGTTTTGTGCCTGTCATGTGTGCATGTTTGAGTTTAGGATATCTATTGCTTTACCCCTTAACTGAAGTTGGCTGAAGCTTAGGGGCACTGGGGCAGGATGGCAGCGGGTTATCTTGTCAAGTTTTGTTGGGCCAAGTCATGTCACAGATCCATTTAACTGTTAAATGGCACAATCAGAAGATGACTCAAGAAATAACGAGCCAGCACTAATTGACTAACATGTCAATAATCAACACAGATGCAATGGTAAAGGCCAGTTTTTTATGCATTGTCTTAATTGCATCGATATGAAATTTTTACATATCTTTAATTAGTCAACACAAAAAACTATTCATGTTTTGACAGTCATAAGTACAGAAGCTAACAAAAAACCCATAAGAGAACAAGGTGAACTATACATAAATCCTCTGGCCAATAATTGAGTCAAGAGAACTGTGTTTGTTAGTTGTTTGTATCATGGTAATGTGTTGATCTTGTTTAGATTAAGCTATCTGTTTTTCTTAGAGTGGCTTCATGTCATTGTACTGGAAATTGTCTTATTTCTTAGCAGGCCAGTTCAACAAATGATAAAGGAGAGAGCTTGCATATAGAGGAGGCTGATGCTGGAAAACCTGACAAGCGGAAGGATGCAGTGGACAGTGTAACAAAGCAAATGAGTGGCATTGCAATCCATGAATCTCCAGCTGTAGCAACCTCCTCCACTTTTGCTACTGACAACACAAAATCGGAGTCGTCTGCTCCAGACATAGATAAGAAAATCCGAGCACTGAAGAAGAAGGTTCTCTCTCTCTCTACTGTTTCATACTTTCATGTCCAGTTCCCAAAGAGATGTTTCATTTCCTGGTTATTATGGGTGCCTGGTCCTTTAGATTTTCCTTCAGATCCCAAGTTATTTTGTCTGTTTTCTGGCATAAGCCTTCCAAAATTTCAAGCCTTGTTTTTTCATCCTCCGTATACTAAGTATAGTACTAAATAATTAATGGGTATTCCTGGTAGACTAGTTTTGCAATCAACCTGAACTGGTCATTACTTTGTCTAACTTAATATAATTACTTGTAATCAGTTTTATTCTACCTTGCACGTTCTAGTTTATTGTTAACTGCAAAGAATCTAGTGTAGATACCAATTATTGATTGTTGTTTTTTATGCTGTTATTAGTACATCTAAGGTATTTTGTCCATGTTTTGAACTGCTAGGAGCAGCCATTGTAGATTCTGAGGGTGTTAATTTGATCTGTCAGCATTAGATTAAATTTAATTGAAACTACATATTTGCACCTTTGAGATGGTGGATGTTTATTAACATGCTTGGATGAGGTTTGTCCTGAAAACTTAATATTAAGAGGCCAAGCCAAACAGGGTGAGATTTTGACCTGGATGAACTTGTCTTGATTTATTGCAGATACGCTTAGCAGAGTCGCAACTGCAAGGAGTTCCAGAAAAGTTGAAGCCTGAGCAACTGGAGAAAATGGAAAAGATAAAAGCTTGGCAGGAGGAGTTGAAGCTTTTGGAGGATAAGAGTGCTCCTTCTGTCTCCTAGACAAAGTCGGCTTGAGCTCCGACGTCGAGTAGAGCCATCAATACGAACACCTGCTGTGGTGTTTTGCTGATCTAAAGTCCAATCAGTCATGCCTTGCTTCTCCGATTCCCCTCGGCCTCTGGAAAGCAATCCAGTTGATGTGGGTTTACACAGAATGGTAGCTTTTGCTACAGTTTTTTGTCCCGTGTACGCCCTCCGGTTGGAAGATTCCCATCGCAAAATTGGTTTGTCGGAGACATCGTGCAATGAGATAACCGACTGGAGTTGGGGGTATCAGTGTGACGCTACCACTGTAGCTTTGTATATTATGCCAACATGAACATTGGCAATTCCTTGGACACTGGGTACCTTTTCTGCGAATACACTTGTAACCAAGCCTCGTCATTGCATCGACAAAGATGCCAGGCGAGCCCGGTGTCCTGTTTCATCTTTCAGCTTTGCAGGCATGAGGCATCGTCACGGTTTATCTGACTGAATGTGCTTAGTTCTTCTGCTTGTTTGGCTCTTCATATTCCGAAAACCTTAAGCTGAAAATATGTTTTACGTTGTTAATGATTTCGGATTCGGAACTATTTGTATTCACCTCTGGGCTTTGTGCGGTGATCAAAGTCTGGTATTGCTATAGAAGGGGTAAATGTAGCAATATATATGCACAAGATTGTAAACTTGCAAAACTTCGTTTTTACAGTGCAATATCAAAGGGAACAACTGCTTAAATTAAGTGTGGACTTGGAATGATCAACCACGGTTCTGAGATCTATTCCATTTAAACCTTTCACAGCAAGATAAAAGACAAAATGGATTGTGAAAAAGGCTATTGATCCGGACATTAGAATCTCTGTTGAAGTCATTGCATTTTTATCTAAAAGATCCAAAAGGGAAAATTGAAAACTCTCTGACAGCAGCATAAAGGAGAGGCAATAACTCACACCCACAAAAACACAAGACGAGATTAAGCTAAGCTTCTTCTATTAACGAGGAAAGATTACAAGCTAATTGTATCAGTAAAAACTAGCCTATATATAAGCAAGTCATAATCATATCCAGCCACCTCCTGATCACTCATCTATATGTAACATCTGGAATTCATCTGTTGCATCCTTCCTGCTTGCCTATGCCTCTTCTTCTTGTAGGCTAAGGAATGAGCTGGTTACCCCATGGAAAATCTCCCCAAAAGGTCCTAAAGATTTCATAGCCCCCTGCCCAGCCTCTTTCTAGCCACTCATCTTTTACCTTAGCTGGCAAGAAGCTTCCTGATGTGCACCAATCTGTCTAGTCTTTACTCTGAGGCAGCCAATGCCCAATAGCCATGAGCTCCAGCGTACACAAACAGCCTGGCAAGCTGTTCCGGGCACGAGTCGGCCACCCATTAGCTGACCGGCTGTCACATGGTGTGAGTCGGCCGACCAAGTGTCGACTGGCTACCACGTGACACCAGTCGGCCAATGATTGGCCGGTCGGATGCTATTTTTGTAATATTTTGAATTCGGCATATAAATTTGATTTTTTTTTAAAAAAATACTATTTTTTTAAAAAAAATCAACAGCTTGCAGCACACATGCAAGCACAGAGCATATCCATGGGATGCAACGATTTGAGATGATTGCAGTCAGGATCTTTGCATCATCGGATCGAGATCTGATAAAATGTCAGAGGAGGGTTTCACATGTGATGAGATCCACTTCACAATAGTCCGAACGACTATGCTATAGTACTATTGTAGCATGCTAGCATCTGCTTTAGCATTCTGAGTACTGTAGCAATTTATTTCTATTCTCCTTCTGAAAATGTGTATTTTATCTTAACAATCTTTTCACACACGGTCCACCTGATAGATGCATACTTGAGTCTAAATTTGTCGCGCTGCATGTATTTCGACCGACTTTGGCTCCTTACCGTAATCTAATCCCTATCATTGACTAAAGTTGACTCCAAACCACCTACACATCAAGATCTAACGTAACCGTATTTTGGGCACGTATATTACAACCTGATCTACATATCAGTCAACTATATATGTGCTAGATGTATGTTAGAAAAACTAATAGGCGCATATTAACTCGTCGAGATCGATAATTTACCATCACTAAACAAAAATCATTGAAGCATGGTGTTACAAGTGAAACGAGCGCTTGCACTATAGGAAAACAGGGAACTTCTGTTGGTCAAAGCTAACCGAAGTTAAGTCAATACCGACGAAAGAAGCTAACTTCTGTCGGAAAAATCGTAACTTCTGTTAGCATTTGGCCGACGGAAGCGTTTCAATAAGAGTTAGCTAACTTCTGTCGGTCAGGTGTGGCCGACGGAAGTTTTCAGCAAAATCCTTAATTTCTGTCGGCCAAATGTTTGGCCAACGGAAGTTAATTTTTTTTTGCTTTTTTATGTACAATGCAGTATTTCATATTGAAATATCCAAACAAATTTTACATTTCAAATTTCACATTTCAAATTCCACAAACACATTCCATTACAAGAATCCAACAAACATCCTCAACAAAATTTTATATTTTAGATTTCACAATTTCACATTCCAACAGAACACATCATTTACAAAATTTCACATTCCAACATAACACATCCTTTACAAAATTTCACATTTCAAAATTTCACATTCCAGCATAACACAATTTCACATCCAACAAAACACATCCTTTACAAAATTTCACATTTCAAAATTTCTTAATGATCTGGAAATTATTCTTGCCACATCAAACTAACCAGCCTACAACATTAATAAACAAAGATAATTAGGAATCTAACCACATTGCAGATAGAACCAAAGATGTGTTAAGGAACTAACCCCAGACAGAGGTCGGGCGAACGAAGGTGATGGCGGAGCGAGCAGAGGCGGCGCCCAACTTGGTAGTGTCGTGGCAGCGGTAATGGAGAGGCGGTGGCGCGTGGAGGCGGTGACGAAGAGGCGGAGGTGGCGACCAGCCTGGCGGTGCCATGACATCGACGGAGAGGCATGTGGAGGCAGTGACGGAGAGGCGAAGGCCCGTGAAGGCGGCGACGGAGAGGTGGAGGCGGTGGCCGGCCTGGCGGTGCCATGGCGGTGACGGGGAGGCGCGTGGAGGTGGCGACGGAGAGGCGGAGGCGGAGGGCGGGCGGGCGGAGGCGGCAGCGGGGAGGCACGGGAAGGGGGTGAAGCGACGGTGGGGAGGCGCGGGGAGGCGATGACAGAGAGGCGGAGGCTGGGCGGGCAGAGGCGGTGGCAGGGAGGCGCAGGGAGGGGGCGAAGCGGCGGTGGGGAGGCGGTGACAAAGAGGCGGATTCCGGGCGGGCGGGGAGGCGCGAGGAAGGGGCGAAGCGGCAGCGGGGAGGCGCAGGGAGGGTGCGAAAAGGGTTTAGGTCATCGGGTGCGTGTGCGCGGTATTAATATTAGGGCAAACATTTTTTCGTCGGGCAAGTGTAGACTGATGAAAAAATACATTTAACTTCCGTCAGCCCACACCTAGGCCGACGGAAGTTATGAGAGTGTGGGAGCTGGCGAAAAGGCGCGGGTGCGAAAATTTTTACTTCCGTCGGCCTAGGTGTGGGCCGACAGAAGTTATAGTTACGACAGAAGTTATAGTTTACTTCCGTCGGCTCGATCTAGCCGATGGAAGTTAGTTAACTTCCGTCGGCATTTTGAAAAATCGACAGAAATTAATTAAGCCGACAAAAATGTCCAGTTTTTTTATTGTTGACAATACCTTTGCTGCATATCCGGGTTCTACAGAGATGCTTGTTTCCCTTTCTATTCCTTTTTCCGCTTGGAAATGTCTACTGTTCAGTAAGAGCTAGCCTCCTGTTCCTTTTTTTTTAATCTTGGAATTATCTGTTCAATTCTTGGATAGTTTTAAGAGGCTAAGCTTCACGAAAGACGTGAAGCACCATCCTGGAAGTTTGAATGGTAAACGTTTTTCCGTCATCTTTACACTAACAACGTAGGCACCTTGATTTCCCAAAGAAAAAAAATAATAATCAAGAGACGAAAACCAACGACTCGTGCAAAGACAGGTCAAGAAACAACGCGTGAGCAGCGAGTCAATTGCCAATCGCAACATGGCTACAAGTGCCAATTGTCAACCGGAGAAGAGCAGCCAATCGTAGCTCTTTCCTACTAATTCCCGTAATCTGCACAGAAAACGTTGACGAGTGTAGGGACGTACACATGAGCTAACAAGAAGTGATGCAACGCAATTCCAACCTAAGCTACTGTTATCAAAGTTCCAAAGTTTGGCAACACGGCATATGATGACAAAAGGCAATCACCACCATGAACACACATATTTACATCGTCAATCCCTACCTTACACTCGTGCGCTTGAATGCACATTCACATTCAATCTAACTGTGAGTTATTTGGATGCAAGAGGCTAATGTAAAGTGATTAAAATCAGTGACATAATTTTAGTCACTCCCTGTTTGAATCCAATAACTAAAATAGAAACTAAAGATTTTATTGCTGTGCAAAATAACTTAAATACCCCTTTTCTTTTCATGCATGATGGAGACAAGGATGGAAAAAGAGGTATTTTAGCTCCTATTAACTCCTCCTTGAGACTAATGGAACTAAAACATTTTAGCCTATTTTAATTACTAAAGTGACTAAATTTTAATCACTTTACATTAGATTAACCCTCCGGATCCCCCTTGATCCAAACACGCCTATCTAGGACGAAAGAATATTAGCCGCTGACTAATAAATCGTGACATCTCCCCTTGTAAGAATGCAGGGGCGAACCTACATGTATTTAACGGGGTCCGGCGACCCCGATGACTTTGTGAGAAACTCTTGTATGTAGCCTTTTTTAACTGGTCATGACCCCAGTAAAATAATAAACGGACCCTAATAACCTATTTAACTGACCCCGGTGAGGATTTATCCTAGATTCGCCGCTGTAAGAATGTCAAAGAATCAAGAAATGAAACACAAGAGGTTGGGGTTAACGAGTGCGATGTTGACAATATTGCCTCCAAGAATCGTGTCCTTCCCGACCAGCTCCACATGATTAGCAGGAAGCCAGGAACTAATATCTGCACATAGAATAAGCACACCAGTCAAAAGTCAGATTAACTACGCGGTGGTAGAGAAAACAAATGTCAACCTAGTGCGCCACAGCTGACAGCAACTTTATAGTGTATTTGATAAGCAGGAATTTGTGTTAAGTGTTGTGCACATGATCAACAAACAATTTTTTTTTGTTCCAATTCTATGAAGCAAAACCATCAGGTAGGAACGATCTTTAAGTATCTACTGTTCTTGTATGAATGCAAAGCAAATTGAATACTAAATTACCGTTCTGCCAGTATAATGTATTTGTCCACAGTTCTATCCATTCATGCCATGTGTCCTTGAATTTGAGCGTGAAGATGTCCTCATAGACCTTATCGATCGCATTGACCTATTCACGAACGGATGCTTCAGCAGTTTTGATGCAGTGGGTCTGTCTCCTGGATTGAATTTTACACATTGGCTTATAAAATCACGAGCATCCCTAGAAAGGGCATTAGGAATAGCTGGCGGTTCCCCCTTTCCAATCCTGTATAAAGCTTGTGTCTGCAGAACAAGTTGCGAGAATGGGTGTAAATATCTAAAGAAAAACGAAGAAAATATGCATACTGGACATCTTTACCGAACTGGAACAAACACTGTAATCTAAATTTGCAGAAGTTAGTACTAAATTACTGATGAAGAATAACTCACCCATTCCAGATCAGGATAGAACAAACACTGTAATCTAAATCTGCAGAAGTTAGTATTAAATTCCTGATGAAGAATAACTCACCCATTCAAGATCAGGATATGGAAGTTGACCTGTCAACATCTCTAGAACCGTGCAACCCAGACTCCATATATCAGCAGCAGGTCCGTATGTCTTGTTGGGATTGACAACCTGAAATTTCAGTGTGCCCATTAAGAATGATCTTAGATAACATGCATATATAACACATACTGTTCCACTTGTGCCAGATATCTTGGCAAACCAATGACAGAATGGCCAGTGCAAATAAAGTTCACACATAACAGCCTAAGTCAAACTCATTACTCAGTTATACAAAAATATTAACTCAAACCATTATCTAACATCAATACAATATCAACATCTGTTTTACCCCATTAACTAACATCAACACAATATCAACATCTATTTTACCTCTGCATAATGTTATTACCTGTTAGTTTATTATTCTAGAAAAATCATCAAAGGAAAAAATGTGAGGTAAACAAAGACAACCCAAGCATATCCAAATCTGATCTCAGAGGGTATGACGGTATACCTCAGGTGCCATCCAATAAACGGTTCCTTTGCATGATTTAAGATCATTGAATTTACCAATCTGAAAGATGTTTGGTAACACAAATTTATAGCAAAGAGTTTTAGAGCAATAACTGAATCATTCAAAGATAAAAGATCAAACACAAATAAATATTTTGCAAGACGGTAAGCAGACCTCCTTAGCAAGTCCAAAGTCAGCAAGTTTCACAGATCCATTGGCATGCACCAATATATTGGCACATTTGATATCCCTGCAAGATGATATTTTGAACTTTAGTTCAGAACATATGCACAGGAGTCCACAACTCCATATATAGTGATGTAAGACTTTTCAACCTAATGAAAAAAAATCCAGCATGCAGGCATTGCTTAGTATAGTTGTCAACCCATATAAAAAATACAATGAGCTTTCTTAGAAGGTTAGGCATCAAACTTTACTAATCTCATTTATGTGACACACACTAGCCAATGATGAAAAAAGGGAATTAAACTATTCATATTACCTATGAACAATGTTTCTATCATGCAGGTAAGTCAACCCATTAAGAATTTGTCTTGTATATGCTGAAACATGAGTATCTCGTAATGGGTACTTCTGGTACAGAGATGCAAGAGATCCTTGGGTCACTAATTCAAGGAAGATGTAAAGTTTTGAGTCCTCCTGCAGTAGTCACAAAATTGGATCATCATCAGCCTTGAAAAAGTACAAGACCACCTAGGAATTCACATAAGGCACAATGGCTCATGGTACTTCAACAGATCGATGCACAATCACAGGATCAGTGACTTACTTTCTCAGTACCATAGTACTGCACTATGTTTTCATGTTCAAACTGACTCAGGAGTGCAATTTCCTGAAATATGAAGTAAGTTACAAGAGATCACATTTCATAATACATCATTACCAGTAAGATATCACGGCTCTGATATATCAACAAAAAAATATTTAGCAATGCCAACCTGCTCAAGCTGAAAAATGCACTGCTTTGCATTGCTCCCTTGATCATGCAAGCAGACTTCCTTGACAGCAAAGAAGACACCCTCGCTGTGAAGCATCAAATCATAAGATGCATGAGTAGACCAGCATGTAAGAGACATGTGAAATGCAAACATTACAGAAGCATGTACTAAAGATAAGAGTTCCCATTGAAAACCACCTCATAAAAGGAACAACAGATACTGCAGTGTCTCATCTAGGATGGGCAGTTCGTGTGCATATTTGGGAAGCTAAATATTCAAGTTTTTATCTGTTGTTACAAGAGAACCCTTAGTAATAAACACGCGGTTACCTCGGTGCTATTTGTTGTTCATCTATTTGCAATAAATAGTAAACAAAGTACTATTTGTTGTTCATCTAGTTAGATGCAGCACAACATTTTGGCAAACAATTGTCATATTCCATTGTGGCTTATACACTAGGACTTGATTCATGTGATTGATTTGGCATTCTGACTCTACTTAGGGTTATGTTTTTTAAGTAGTTGAAAATGAAATAATGTGTTCAATTCAATTAACACTTACTAGTAAGCTACATGACATCTAGCGACTCTAATTAGTTAGAATTGGAGACATCTGATGTGTAATTAACCATATAGAATCAATTCACCTAAACTTATGCTAGGTAAATCGTATAATTTCCTCCTGGGAGAACTTACGTGCTCATCCCCTCGAAGACTGTCCCAAACGAGCCACTTCCCAGGCGCACCCCTCGGCTCCACGATCCGATCTTCCCTCTAATCCTCCCGTTCGGTGAGATGTACAACGTGGACTCGGTGGTTGTGCTCGATGTCTCGTCATCGTTCGTCGTCGACAGGGAAGAAGTGCCCGTGAATTCCTCGGACGTTTCCCCTAGCCTGAGGTCCTCCAGCGTCAACCAGGCGGCAGCGTCCTCATCGTCCTCCGCGTCCTGGCATGCAAAACCACCTCTAGATCTGCTCGCTGGGGCGTGACCATCCTCCTCTGGTGCAAACGACCGCAGGAGATCCCACGTGGAGTCAACCAAGCACGCCGCAGGTGGTGCTATCGACGGTGGCGGCTTGAGCACAACCGGTGGTGGGCGGACGCCCCTGATCCCTCCTTCCCCGCCTGCTCTCTTCATATCCGTACGGGCCTCCTTCGGATCCAACCTTGCCGGTTGCACGGGAACTTCAATTGCCGCGTACTTGGGTGTTTCCTTCGCTGGGAGCTCGGGAACAGCTGGCACGGGCAAGGCCGGCTGCTCGGCAGCCTCACGGCCGAGCGGGGAGTCCCGAACAGGGGGGTCGTGGCGCGGCTGGGTGGAAGGGGAGCTGGCGGAGCGGCCGGCCTTGTGAGCCTCCCAGTCAGCGGCGGGGATACCGAAGTCCTCGATACCGGAGAGCCCGAGGCTGTTGCAGAGGAGTTGGAGGTCTCTCCCCCCGTCGCCGCTCCCGCCGATGCGGAAGTTGGTGAGGTCAAGAGAACAGGCCGGTGAGCAGGCGAGCGAGGCCGCCGCGGAGGCGGCCGACGGGGAGCTACAGAAGAGGGTTGCGTCGTAGTCGATGTTCTTGGAGGCGTTGCGGCGGTCGAGGCGGCGGAGGCGGCGCCTCGACGATCCGCCGGACGGCGACGACACCGCGGGGCCCTGCTCGGCGGGCGAACCCATCGTCGGCCTCAGCTCATGGGAGGGGAGAGGGAGAGGATAGCGATGAGAAGCTAGCTAGCCGGCTAGACCCAGCCTTTGGGTTTTGGAGGCGCAAGGCCAAGGAGGAGACGGCAACCGGAAGAATTTTTTGAGTGGTAACCAAAAAACCTTCACAATTTGACAAGCCAGCTGGGCTCTTGCTGTCATGGTGCGAGGCACTGACAGAATCTTGGCATATATGACCACGTGTTCATCGTACGACCCAGTGATTGTCTTGAATTGTCTCAAACATCCTAACATACTTTGTTTATAATATATAGATTTGATGGTGTTAAAATTCATATATCAGTAATAAAGTGATACAAAAGGTACCTCTTTTCTAGCTATAAAAGCAGAATTAGTTCTCAAAAGAGGGGAATGAGCTTCTTTTCCAGCAATAGGTAGGGACGGTAAACACATCCGATTGTCTATGGGTAAAAACTCTATTAGGATCAGGTTTATTCTTAATTTTATACTTGATAGGTAAATATGTATTCTCTCTGGTTTCAAAATAGATGTCGTTTTGATATAAACTCACATACCAAGAACCTTTATATTTCCATGTTTGCCCTCATTTAATATGTTCTCTATCTATTCCATTGGTGATAATTGGTTATCACCGCACCTACAAAAGCATTGCATCCTAAGTTTGAATCCTTTCTCTGCATTTTTTTTGGCCATTTTTCTTGGCTGGCTCGAGAACCACGCCATTTTTTCTGCCTAGCAAACCTACTCCACATGTTCTGTTTAAAGCAAGGCTGCCATGCAATGCAACCGTCAAAGCAAAAAAATCCAAGTAGAACATGGCCATGAACATTCATGTAGAACAAAGCATTTTGTTGATTTTGATCTCAACCTAGAGCCTCCATTGGAAGATGCCATTGGTAATGTATTTCTTCTCATTGTTGTTTCATTTGTCACTTTTTAGTTTGACTAGCATATTCTTTCCAGTGTTTTTAGTCAGTTTTTTTAGTTTGAATGTTAATTTGTTTAGTTTCTAGTGTAATTACTAGTTCTAACTAGAGTTTTCTTTTGAACAGGGTTTGATTTAAATTTGGAGGCACCCCACGATGGTTTGGATTTGAACTTGTCACTGGAAGATGACCATCACAACGCTGTTCAAAGTGGACTAGACTTGAATGTTGAACCATGTCTAACTGTTGCGTGTAAGCAATGATTTTGCCTTGGTTTTCAAATGTGTTCTGTTTCTATTGATGATAGCTACAAGTAATGTTCTTTTTGATTTTATGTAGGTAGGAAAGAACTTTCAAATGAAGATAGAAAAAGAATATACCAAACTTTATTGACAAGAAGCACAAACGGTAAACTGATGAAACATGTCACTAAAGATGTTGCCGAGTAGTTTGAAGTTCATATTCGCACGGTTCAACGTATATGGGATCAAGGTAAACCATATCTAGATCAAGTCATTCCGGTTGATGTTTCTAGTAGGAAGCGTGGCAGAGTTGGCCGAAAGCCAATTCCAGTGGATTTACAACCATTACGAAATGCTGATCTTAAGAACAGAACCACATTAGAAGATGTTTGTGCTATCTTGCATATTAGTAAAAAGAAGTTGCTACAGTGCATGTGTGAAGGTCTCATTAAGCGACACTCAAATAGTATCAAGCCACATTTAACAGATGCAAATAAGAAACAAAGGCTACAATGGTGTTTGGATATGCTTGATCAAGATAGCATACCGGATGATCCAAAGTTTAAAGGGTTTTTTGACGTTGTTTTCATTGATGAAAATGGTTCTATTTAACTAGAAAATCCAAGAGATATTACTTGCTTGTAGATGAAGATGAGTCCTTAAGAACATGTAGAAGTAAGAACAACTTTCCTAAAATAATGTTCTTATGTGCTACTGCTCGGCCAAGATTTGATGAGAATGGAATGTGCATTTTTGATGGAAAGATTGGATGTTTTCCTTTAGTAACTTTTGAGTGTGCTAAGAGGAATAGTGTTAATCGACCAGCTAGGACAATGGAAGTGAAGCCAATAACATCGATTACAAGAGATATAATTAGAGATTTCATGATCAATAAGATTCTTCCTGCTATTCGAGATAAATGGCCACATGAAGATGTGGATAAGCCTCACTACAACAAAACAGGGAACTTCCGTCGGCCAAAGCCGACGGAAGTTAGCCCTTTCCCGACGGAAGAAGCTAACTTCCGTCGGCCTTTGGCCGACGGAAGCGAGGAGACGGAAGTTAGCGCCGAATTCTGCCACGTCAGCAGAGGGGTGCTAACTTTCGTCAGCCAGGCTGGCGGCTAACTTCCGTCGGCTTTGGCCCTAGCCGACGGAAGTTAGCCTTTCTGCCCACGTGGCCGAAACCAGCTAACTTCCGTCGGCTATGGTCAAAGCCGACGGAAGTTACCTGGTATTTTTTTTTGTTTTTTCCTGGTTCCCCTACTCACACTCACATCCAACCACAATTTCAATCACATTCACAATACACATCCAAATTCACATTTCACATCCAAAATCACATTCAAACTTCACATATAACATCCAAAATCACATCTCACATCCAAAACTTCACACATCACATCTAAAATCACATAACACAACTTAATTCACATTCAAAGTCACAATACACATCCGCATTCACATATACCATCCAAATTCACATACAAAGTCACATAACACATCGAGATTCAATCTAGGTTCACTATACACATCCATACTCACTGATCACCCACATTTGGGTCGTGGGTGCCGCCGCTGCCTCCCTCTTCGTCCACATTTGTCCTGGAGGCTCCATCCTGACCAGGCGTACAGAAACACTGAAGAAATAGACAAAATTAGAGAACGAACTCAACTACCCTTCTAAATGCTAACTTAAGTATTTAGGAGGTACCTCAGGTGATGTAGGAGATAGTGGTGGTGGCGGGGGAGGTAGTGGTTGGAACATGGACATGTCAAATCCACTATTTTGTTGGGCTAGTTGCTACACATGTTGTAATGTAATTAGTTAGTTCTAAACCTATTTCTGAATACTTTTGAACTGCAACACTCTAAACTAAGCTTACTTGGATCATCGCCTGCTGTTGTGCTAAGCAGGCGGTATAGTACTCTTGTTGTTTCCTATTGTGCTCGTCGCGCTGCCTCATTTCCTCCCTCATCCGAACCATCTCCGGGGTTTCTTCTGAGCGACGACGGCTGGAGCCAACTCCGACGGAGCTCTGCGATGACTGAGCTGACTTTTGAGCTCTCACCGCTCTCGAGTCAATAACTCCATTGAACATGGAGTACCTGCAACATTGAATGGGTTAGTTACCATCACAATACCATACACAAAACATTTATAAAAACATTGTCTCACCGTCCATGGCTTTTGCCACCTCCGCTGGAGTACACGGCCATTTGGTCCACAGGTTCTCTCCGCCAATCATAGTCCTCTCCATGGAGTCGAACCATGTGTTCACCATACTGCGCCTGCAAAAAACATGTTCGATTAGCTAGACGCAGAAAAATGAAATTACGTAAACTCTTAATAACATCTCACCAAATGGTCCGTGGCTGTTTGTCTACACAAGACATCTGGCTGTGTAGGATCGCTTACTTTGTGACCAGAGGTATACACCTCTATGTCACTTGGCACGTTGCCAGATGTCGCTTCCTGTACATTAGAAATGAGTTAGTCG
The DNA here is from genome assembly GCA_019279435.1 of Zizania palustris. Taxonomy (NCBI): domain Eukaryota; kingdom Viridiplantae; phylum Streptophyta; class Magnoliopsida; order Poales; family Poaceae; genus Zizania; species Zizania palustris. The sequence goes on along the minus strand of JAAALK010000079.1, from coordinate 53,660,656 downwards.
CATTACAATGTATCTATAGCTAGAGAGTGACAGAAGGAGGTTTTACCATGCGTTTAGCGTGGTGAATATGTCTGTCGGCACCATATCTATGCTTCGGATCTGTCCCGCGGGTGACACGTGTGAGACATGTTGGTCCGAAACGGATGACGCATAGGTTTCGTTACACTATCTACGTTGTTTTCAAATAAAAAATTGCATACGAAAAGAAGTATATATAATAAAGTATATATAGATATAATATTAATCACCCAATGAAATCATGCATAATTTATACATACTATCACAACATATATTGCATATGAAAAAAGAATATAGCATATAAAACAAGATTCATACTATCATTCGACATTTACTCCCTATACACGTCTATTAGAATAATCCATGTCAAATATTTAATCCATCAATTGACAAAATTTAATCCATATCTATCTATACGTCTCTACCAATTCAATTTACCAATGAAACAATTCACAAATAAAAAGCGAAAAAAATCGTAAAGCGGTGAAAAAATTACTTTGTGATTTGCGTAGGCCAACGGACGGTGACGGCTCGCGGCGGTCGGATCGGGGACGGCGGTCGGGACGGGTGGCGCGGGCCGGGCAGCGGCGTTGGAGACGGCGGTGGGGCGGACGGCGGTGCTGGCGGGAGGCGAGCGTCGGATGACCGGGCAGCGGCGCGTGCGCGCGGGAGGCGGCGAGGGCGGGCGGCGACGGCAGGGGCGGGAGGCGGCGAGGGCGGGCGGGTGGCGGCCGAGGCAGGCGGCGGCCCGAGGCGGGCGGCGGTGCCTGCGCGCGGGAGGGGCGGGAGGCGGCGAGGGCGGGCGGCGGCGGCGCGGGCCGGAAGCGGGAGGTGGTGAGGGCGGGCGGTGACGGCACAGGCGGGAGGCGGCGGCGCGGGCTGGGCATGGGAGGCGGCGGCGTGGGCGCGTACAGGGAGTTAGGTCTCCTTGTACGCGCGCGCGGTTGGGGGAAAAGGCCGCTAACTTCCGCCGGCCAGCATTAAAGCCGACGGAAGTCTGGCCGACGGAAGTTAGGGGATCCGATCGGCCGCGGAAAAATCCCCGCTAACTTCCGTCGGCCACTGTCAGAAGCCGACGGAATTAACTTCCGTCGGCTCCTGGAGGCCGACGGAAGTTAATTTGGCCAACGAAAGACATCTGTTTTGGCGCAGTGCCTATCTACATTCAGCAAGACAATGCACCTTCTCATATAGAACTTGATGATCCACAATTCCTTGAAGCTGCTAAGCAAGATGGCTTCGACATTAGGATCATTTGTCAACCACCAAATTCACCGGATTTTAACATATTGGATCTAGGCTTTTTCTGTGCTATCCAATCTATTCAATATAAGAAAAATGTAAGAACAGTCCAGGACCTTGTTCCAATTGTTCAAGAGGTATGTAGTGTAATTTTTTCCTAGTTTATTCTCTACATTATCATTAAAACTAATGCTGATTTGGTAAACTAGGCCTTTCAAGAATACTCTCCGCGCAAGGAGAATCGAATTTATCTCACATTACAACTAGTGTGGAAAGAAGTGATAAAAGTAGAAGGCTCAAACAAGTTCAAAATCCCTCACATGAAGAAATGTAATCTTGAGAGACAAAATCATCTTCCTGCTCAGATATCTTGTGAAGCTTCATTGGTCACCCAAGCTACAACCAAACTTGCCACATGGAACATGTAAAATGATCAGTTATCAAAAGCTTGTTGCAATTACAATTGTGCAATCCTTTAATACATTCAGCTCCAACACTAACAAAGACTATGGATGTAGCGCCTCGATTTAACAAATCGAGACATTATTGAATTTCATGAGAAAAACAATAATACAAGAGGTTCATCATGCGACAACGTACATACGACAACATTCATGGTACGCAGACCATATTTATTACAGCATTGTTTTAATAAAAATGATAATAAGATAATAAACAGCGGCATGACGAACGTCTTCTCCAGGACTTTTCTTCTTGACTGGGTCGCTACTCCAGACCGTCTTCGAGATAAGCATCCTCTGTGGGGTCCAACGGGTATGAGTACAAAGAGTACTCAACAAGCCACCGCAAATGCAAATAGTAATGCAGGGTAATAAACAAGGAAGGATAAAGGCTAACAATGCGGAGTAAAGCAGTTGCAGTTATGGCATTTAGTGTAATCATATTTTAATCATGCGGAAAGTAAACATGAGCATCATCAACATCAACTAACTCGAGGAGTACGTTTTACCTCCTCGCACAACGGTCCTTACATGACAAACAACATGCACATCCATATTCAAGTAAACTAACTGGGGGATGTCACGCAACCCGCCCTTGACCGTGGGCTCGGCTTTTCGAAAAGATTTAAGACTCTGATCAGAGATGTACTACTGTACCCACAAGGCACGCACTCATCTCAACGAGATGACCCATTTCACGGGAACTCGTGCCAAAACCTCAATATGAGATGTTCCAAGCGATAACCACCCGCTCTAGGTTTCGCCGGCGCGCCGGGCCGCATCCCGGCTAACGTCGCACCCCCTTTTGCGCCACATTGGTACAAGTCACCCGCAGGTGCAACTTGACCCATCTCCAAGTGGTGGCCTCGGTTTGGAACAACCCATACTTTAGTTAGGACTTACCCACTAGACTTGTGGTTAGTACGTAAGTGTATTGCAACGGATCCCTCAGACCGGTCCTTATAGTGCCCCGGGTGCGACTGACCAATGCCCTAGCTTGCACCCGGAACCCACCATGCATACACTCACAACCATGACTCATCACCAACAGAATTTCCAAAGATAAGAAGTAACGGGATCATATAACAGAACCATTTCACTACGACTCATTTTTATCCTATAGCGGCCGTGCCAATACATTGGACACTAGCTAATATCATTGATCACATGGTGACAAGGAGATTAGGCGAGATAGCATGGCTTGGGTTGCACATCAAGGTCGGGGGATCCTAAATAAATATAATGTAAGGCTTCATTTGACTAATGCATATACATAACCTATGTGTTTTAGCGATAGTCAAATCAGACATGGGTTCAATATGCTCAAAAGAATTGTTTGGTGACTTGCCTTGTTCAGCAAAGGGAGAGGGAGGGACTTCGGGGAAGTACTCCGGCTCTTCGGCGACGTCGTAGTCTTTTTAATATAAAGTAAAATAAAAAGAACACAACATCCAATCAAACAGTATAACATTACATTATAAACATGTAAGTTTAAGTTGGTTATAAATAAAATAAATTCAAAGTTTAAAGTTCTGAAATTTATTCCTCCATTAATTCAAAATGAATCTACATGAATTATTGTTTTTCATAAAAAGGGTTTTTAAGTGTGTATAATACTACATTAAGTTTTCTAATCAATTTAATATAAATGATTCAGGGAAAACTCAGTGGTTTTAGTGTTTAAACAGTAAGGGACAATTATATAATTTTTCTGGAATTTAAATATTTAAATTTACATTTAAATCCTAAGGGCATTTGAATACCTATTTAAATAAACATGAAAATGTCCAAGTAAACCTACTGTTTTTATTGCATAAATATGTAGAGAATAATTTTATGAAGTTTCTGAAATTGGAATGGTAATTTTTAGAGTTCAAATGCATCAGATATGAATTTTACAAGTTTAAAAGCATTTCTGGAATTTATTTTCAAATTTTAAACCTCTCGGGTCCACGGTGAGCCAGGTCCACGGTGAACCCACGCACTGTGCGCGTGCGCCGGGTCGATCTGGACCGTCGGATCCAGATCCGACGCGCGAGGGCGAGGCGGGACGCGCAAGTGGCTACGGACGGCCAGGATTAAAACGTGCGAACCGGTACCACGTGGACGCACAGGATTAAACGCGGGTTTTAAATACAAATGGACGCACGAGATTAAAACGTACCGCTTCACTCAGATCCGACGGCGCCGATTAAATCGCACGAGGGATTAAATCCGGGCCGTTAGATCTGGATCGCGCGGCGCGGATCGAATCCGACACGGCACGGGTACTCGACCCGTGCCGGTCGTCTTCTCCGACGACGGCGAGCGGGCCAACGGCCACGGCGAGCGACGGCGGTCCTAGCTAAGCCTAGAAATGGAAAGAGGACACTACGGCGGTCATGTCGGTACCTTAAGCGAGGCGAGGGGTCGACGGAGCGAGACCGGCGACGAGGGTAGACGGCGGAGCGGCTCGGGGTCCTCGTCGGCGATGGTGTTCCGGCGGTCTCCTTGACCAGCGGGGACGTGGCCGAGGTAGGGGACGTCCTTGCGGTCACGACGGTGGCGGAGGCGCGGGCCGGGGTGGACCGAGGCGACGGCGAGGGGCGGCCGGAGGCGAAGCAGGGAGAAAATGCTCAAAGGCGAAGGAGGGGCGCTCTGTTCGTTCTCGTGGCGATTGAGCGTGGGGGTCGAACGCGGCGGAGGCAGGGGGGTTAAATAGGGTCACCGGCGGGGGTCGCATGCAAGGAAACCGGCCAGAGGGCCTTTACTCGCCGGCGATGGCTCGGCCATGCACGCGTAGCGACGATCCGGGGGCGATGACGCGGTGAATTAAAGGGGGAAACGGTCGGCGCGGCGCGGGGGACCGAGTTATGGCGGCCAATTAATGGGGGACGGACCGGCGAGGCGGATCCGAGGCGGGGTCGTCGGCCGGCGGGATTTGGGGGCGGTGGCGGGAGGTTGACGACGGGTCTGACAGGCGGGGGCCACAAGCCAGCGAGCGCGAACGGGCGAGGGTGGCGTCTGACGGGTGGGGCCGGGGTGTCGGGTTCGCGCGCGAGGGGAGGGATTCGGCGCCGACAGGTGGGACCGGGTTGTCAGCCAGAGGGGAGCGCGGTAACGGGCTGGGCCGGCCGGGAGAGAGAGAAGGGAGGGGGAGGAGCCCATTACTGTTCTAATGCTTTTCTGAATAAAAATAATTCCAAAAATGGATTAAAAGATTAGGGCTACTTCCAAGACTGGTAAAAATTTATAAAAATTCTCAAAATTATCTTTTGGCCTTAGGATCATATACAAAAAGTTTCACCTCCTAATTTGGTCATCTACTCTATGTTGTAGTTCAAAAGGGTATAAAAGGGATTTAAAAGTATTTTCTGAAATAATAATTCCAAGAAATTGAATTTAATAATATTTTTATTGCTTTGAAAATTTGGGGTGTGACAAACCTATCCCCCTTACAAGAATCTCGTCCTCGAGATTGGAACGTCACTCGAATAGCTCGGGGTATTGGGCCTTCAGCTCGTCTTCTTTTTCCCAAGTGGCTTCTTCGGCGGGATGGTTGTTCCATTGGACTTTGCAGAAGCGGACGACGCGACTTCTGGTTACTCTCTCCTTGGTTTCTAAGATCTTGACGGGTCTCTCTATGTAGGTCAAGTCTTCTTGGACATTGAGCTGCTGAAGGTCGGCTTGCTCGGTGGGCACGCGGAGACACTTCTTCAGCTGCGAGACATGGAACACATCATGAACGCCTGCCAAGGATGGAGGCAGTTCAAGTTGATATGCCACTTCTCCTTGTCGACGGAGGATCTGGAAAGGTCCGACGTAGCGGGGTGCTAGTTTGCCTTTCATGTTGAACCTTTGAGTGCCACGGAGGGGAGTGACTCGGAGGTAGACGTAATCGCCCTCCTCAAAGGCTAGATCTCTTCGACGGTTATCGGCGTAGCTCTTCTGCCTGGATTGGGCTGCCTTCAGTCGGTCTCTTATGATCTTAACTTTCTCTTCGGCTTCTCTCAATAAATCTGTCCCAAATAGTTGTGATTCTCCGGTTTGATCCCAGAGCAACGGCGTTCTGCACTTACGCCCATAGAGTGCTTCGAACGGGGACATTTGCAGGCTGGCTTGATAGCTGTTGTTGTAGGAGAACTCTGCATAAGGTAAGTTCTTGTCCCACATTCCGCCAAAGTCTAGAGCACAAGCTCTAAGCATATCCTCCAATATCTGGTTGACCCTTTCGGTTTGACCGTCGGTCTGTGGATGATAGGCGGTGCTAAAGTTCAGCCGGGTGCCGAGTTCCTCTTGAAGGTTCTTCCAAAACTTGGAGGTAAACTGACTCCCGCGGTCAGATACAATCTTCTTGGGAACTCCGTGGAGGCACACGATCCGGGTCATATACAACTCAGCCAACTTGGCGACGGTGTAAGTTGTCTTGACCGGAACGAAGTGAGCTACCTTGGTGAGTCGATCGACGATCACCCAGATAGAATCATGACCAGCTTGGGTCCTGGGTAGTCCCGTGATGAAGTCCATTCCTATTTCTTCCCACTTCCATTCAGGGACCTTGAGGGGTTGAAGCAGTCCGGCAGGTCTCTGATGCTCTGCCTTGACTCGCCGGCATGTGTCGCACTTGGCCACATACTCAGCTATTTCTCTCTTCATGCTGACCCACCAATATTTCTCCTTCAGGTCTTGGTACATCTTTGTACTCCCGGGATGAATGGAGTAAAGAGTATCGTGGGCTTCTTGAAGGATGAGAGTCTTCAACTCAGGTATGTTGGGTACGCATACTCGGTTTCCGAACCAAATGGTACCATGTTCGTCCTCGGAGAATCCGGGGGCTTTACCCTTCCTCATGTTTTGTTGGATCTCTAGGATATCGGGGTCTTCCTTCTGCTTCTCTCGGATCTGGTCTATTAAGACAGGCCGAGACTCCAAGGCAGCGAGGTACTCTCGAGTGGTGATCCCTAGGTTTAGCCTTTCCATCTCTTTATAAAGTAGGGGAGCTTGGTCCCGAATCATGATGGCATTGCAGTACCCTTTTCGACTAAGGGCGTCTGCCACCACATTCGCTTTGCCCGGATGATAATGGATGCCCAAGTCGTAATCCTTGATCAGTTCCAACCATCTCCTTTGCCTGAGGTTCAGATCTGGTTGAGTGAATATATACTTGAGGCTCTTATGGTCGGTGAAGACCTCACACCGATTTCCCACAAGGTAATGTCTCCATATCTTCAAGGCATGAACCACGGCTGCTAGTTCCAGGTCGTGGGTTGGGTAGTTCAGCTCATGCGGTCTCAGCTGCCGGGAGGCGTAGGATATCACCTTCCCTTCTTGCATTAAGACGCATCCCAATCCTTGACGAGAGGCATCACAGTAGACGTGGAAGTCTTTCCGGATGTCTGGCAGAGTTAGAATGGGGGCTGACACAAGCTTTTTCTTGAGAGTCTGGAAGCTCTCTTCGCAGTCGGGGGTCCAATCAAACTTCACCTCTTTCTGCAGAAGTCTAGTCATAGGTTTGGCGATCTTGGAAAAATTCTCGATGAACCGGCGGTAGTATCCGGCCAATCCGAGAAAACTCCGGATCTCGGTTACGGTCGTGGGCTGCAGCCAGTTGGTTACCGCTTCAACGGTGGTTGGGTCTACTGCTATTCCTCCGGCAGATATGACATGGCCGAGGAACTTCACCTCAGACGACCAAAATTCGCATTTGCTGTATTTGGCGTACAGTTGCTGCTCCCTTAGCTTTCCGAGGGTCAGACGGAGGTGAGTCTCGTGCTCTTCCTTGGTCTTGGAGTAAACGAGGATATCGTCGATGAATACCACGATGAACTTGTCCAAGAACTCCATGAATACATTGTTCATCATGTTCATGAAGAAGGCCGGGGCATTCGTGAGTCCGAACGACATCACAGTGTACTCGTAGAGTCCATAGCGGGAGGTGAAGGCAGTCTTGGGTATATCTTCCTCCCTGATCCTTAACTGGTGATAACCTGACCTGAGGTCGATCTTGGAAAACACCGAGGATCCTTTCAGCTGATCGAACAGGTCGTCGATCCGAGGCAATGGGTATTTGTTCTTGATGGTTACGTCGTTCAAGGCTCTATAGTCCACGCACATCCTCTTGGTCTTGTCCTTCTTCATGGCAAATATGACCGGTGCACCCCAGGGTGAGGTACTTGGTCAGATGTAACCTTTCTGCTCAAGGTCTTCGATGTTGCTCTTGACTTCGGCTAGTTCATTGGCGGCCATTCGGTATGGGCGTTGGAGATTGGAGTGGTCCCCGGGACAAGCTCGATTCTGAATTCGATGTCCCGTTTGGGAGGCATTCCGGGCAGATCTTCGGGGAAGACATCTGCAAACTCCTTGACTATTGGCACCTCTTCAAGAGCTATAGAGCGAAGGGACGCTCCGAGTGGTTTACGACTGACCATCCGGAAGGTGACGGTTACGCCTTCAGGACTGGTCACCGTGACGGACTTGTTGGCACAGTCGATCACTCCCTTGTGCTTCATCAACCAATCCATACCTAGGATAAGGTCGAGTCCGGTGCATTGGATAAGGACAGGCTCGGCCCGAAACAGCACTCCTTGGATGTCAAGTTGAACCTTAGGGCTGTAGAAACGAGCTGAGGTCCTATTGCCGGGGGTGGCAATCACCATGGGAATTGGTAGAGGGAGCACGTCCAGATGGTTTGTTTTTGCAAAATCTTCAGAGACAAAGGAGTGGGTTGCTCCAGAGTCAAATAATATGACGGCCGGTACGGAATTTATAGTAAACGTACCGAGTACGACTTCAGGAGCCTCCTGAGCTTCCTCCGCGCTGACGTGGTTGACGCGGGCGCGTACGGCCTGGTGGGGTGCTGCGCCTTGGTTCTGCTTGGGGTGAGGACACTGGTGCGAGTAGTGCCCTTCCTTGCGGCAGTTGAAGCAGACGACCGGCCTTCCTTGGCGATCCCTCAAGATCGGGGCCTTGGCGGCTGGTGCCGGCTGAGCGGCCGGAGCTGGTGGAGCGGGGCGAGGATGCCCGGCGTTGGATCCACCGGCTGCATGAGGTGGCCTGTAGGCGGGTCGAGGATGGTAGGCGGGCGCTGGTGGCGGAGGGACGAAGCGGGGCCTCTGAGTGTTCGCCTGCTGGTGCTTGAAGGCGATCATCTTCCTCTTCTTGAGGTCCAGCTTGTTCTGCTCAGTCTCTTGGATGAGCGCTTTATTGACAAGCCGCTGGAAGTCGGCGAAGTCGGCGGCGACGAGCTGGATGGACAGCTCATCCTTAAGTCCCCTGAGGAACTTGGCTTGGCGGAGGGCGTCGGTGCGCACTTCCTCCGGTGCGTAGCGTGCGAGGCGGTTGAACTCATGGAGGTACTCCATGACAGTCCTGTTGCCCTGCTGCAGGTCGCGGAACTTCCTGCTGTTTGACCGCGATGACACCGGCGGGGACGTGGGCGGCACGAAAGGCGATGGTGAACTCCGCCCAAGTCACCATGTGGCCCTCCGGCTGGGACGCACGGTAGTTGTCCCACCACTCGGCGGCGGGACCCTGGAGCTGATGAGTGGCGAAGGCCACTCGCTCCCGGTCTGTGCAGGGGAGGAGGTCGAGCTTCTTCTCGATGGTGCGGAGCCAATCTCCGGCCTCCATCGGGTTGGTCGTGCTCGAGAAGATGGGCGGGCGCACGCGCAAGAACTCGGAGAGTTGCGGAGCGGCCGCGGGTGCTGGTGCGCGAGGGGCGGGCTCCCCGTTCTGCAGACGGTCCAACTGAGCCTGTTGGTGCTGCATTTGAGTGAGGAGGGCGGTGATCAGATGATTCTGGTTCGCCATCATTTCCGCCAAGGTGGGGTGGTTGGCGGAAGGCGACCCAGACTGACGTGGGCCTGTCGCACCCCAGTTGGGTACAACTCCCTCGGGCGCATCCCGGCTCCCTCCTGCTCCGTTGTTGGAGCCGGTGTTCTGGGGGTCGGTCATCTTCTGAATATCCAGTGAGGAAACAAAAGATGACGAAACAGTAATACAACCAAAAATACCATATAAAATTCAAGCACATGAGTATATAGAGTGGTATAAGTGTTCATTACAATCAAGCTCTTATTCTACCCACAACACACTCGTCGCGGGTAGCACCACATACAAAATAATGATCTTTTATTTATTTTCGCGTCTCCTAACGCCTACTCGCCACCGGAGGCGGTCTCCGTGCTCTCGGAACCACGAGTGCGCGGCTCCAGCGGGATGGTGGGTTCGAGAAAATTCTCGATGATGGAGTCGGAGACGAGGCCGGGGCGTGGTGTAGGGGCGCTGGTGGAAGGCCTGGCGGGGGAGGGTCGTGGCGGAATCCTCTTGGGGCGAGGGAGGGGCTCACGGATAGGCTTCTTCTTCCTAGGAAGAAGAGGAACCATCTCCGCTATGTCCTTCTGCAGCTCCATGATCTTGCGCTGCAGCTCGCCGTTCTGCTGGATCAGGTTCTTCGTTTCTTCACGAAGAAACGCAACCGCCTCATGGTGCTCGTCGGCGTCGAGCACCGCCTCAGTGTGGAGATCATCCATGGCCTGCAGAAGACGCGACTGCCGGGCCATGACCGGATCACGCACGGAGTGAACTCCGAGGTAGATGCTACGGTGGGCTCCGGGAGTACGCTTCGGCACAAGCCGGAAGGATGAGTTCTGAAGACGATCGTCGTAGATCATCCTCAGCTCCATGAGGGCCTGAAGGGCGACTCGTTGGCATGCGACGTCGAAAGTCGGGCCTCCAAGTGCGGTGGTGTAGGGCGGCAGATGCTCTCCGGAGCCATGGACGGTGAGGGAGACGTCGCAAGGCCCGGCGAACTCGTCGGGGTAGACTCCTTGAAATTCGGGTTCGAAGAGGAACCCGAGGAAGGTGAGCATCATGCGGAGCTCCCGGACGAAGCCCTCGTAGTGACGGCAGTAGCTGTGGACTTGGTAGACAGGCATCTACAAAACAGTAAGTTGAATAAAAGTGAGGAGAGGAACAAAGTTTAGGAAGTAGATTTTCGAGAAATAATTTCCTATGGCTAATGGCTAGGCGGGTCTGTTTGGCTTCCTACAGTCAAGTCGGCTCTGATACCATCTTGTAGCGCCTCGATTTAACAAATCGAGACATTATTGAATTTCATGAGAAAAACAATAATACAAGAGGTTCATCATGCGACAACGTACATACGACAACATTCATGGTACGCAGACCATATTTATTACAGCATTGTTTTAATAAAAATGATAATAAGATAATAAACAGCGGCATGACGAACGTCTTCTCCAGGACTTTTCTTCTTGACTGGGTCGCTACTCCAGACCGTCTTCGAGATAAGCATCCTCTGTGGGGTCCAACGGGTATGAGTACAAAGAGTACTCAACAAGCCACCGCAAATGCAAATAGTAATGCAGGGTAATAAACAAGGAAGGATAAAGGCTAACAATGCGGAGTAAAGCAGTTGCAGTTATGGCATTTAGTGTAATCATATTTTAATCATGCGGAAAGTAAACATGAGCATCATCAACATCAACTAACTCGAGGAGTACGTTTTACCTCCTCGCACAACGGTCCTTACATGACAAACAACATGCACATCCATATTCAAGTAAACTAACTGGGGGATGTCACGCAACCCGCCCTTGACCGTGGGCTCGGCTTTTCGAAAAGATTTAAGACTCTGATCAGAGATGTACTACTGTACCCACAAGGCACGCACTCATCTCAACGAGATGACCCATTTCACGGGAACTCGTGCCAAAACCTCAATATGAGATGTTCCAAGCGATAACCACCCGCTCTAGGTTTCGCCGGCGCGCCGGGCCGCATCCCGGCTAACGTCGCACCCCCTTTTGCGCCACATTGGTACAAGTCACCCGCAGGTGCAACTTGACCCATCTCCAAGTGGTGGCCTCGGTTTGGAACAACCCATACTTTAGTTAGGACTTACCCACTAGACTTGTGGTTAGTACGTAAGTGTATTGCAACGGATCCCTCAGACCGGTCCTTATAGTGCCCCGGGTGCGACTGACCAATGCCCTAGCTTGCACCCGGAACCCACCATGCATACACTCACAACCATGACTCATCACCAACAGAATTTCCAAAGATAAGAAGTAACGGGATCATATAACAGAACCATTTCACTACGACTCATTTTTATCCTATAGCGGCCGTGCCAATACATTGGACACTAGCTAATATCATTGATCACATGGTGACAAGGAGATTAGGCGAGATAGCATGGCTTGGGTTGCACATCAAGGTCGGGGGATCCTAAATAAATATAATGTAAGGCTTCATTTGACTAATGCATATACATAACCTATGTGTTTTAGCGATAGTCAAATCAGACATGGGTTCAATATGCTCAAAAGAATTGTTTGGTGACTTGCCTTGTTCAGCAAAGGGAGAGGGAGGGACTTCGGGGAAGTACTCCGGCTCTTCGGCGACGTCGTAGTCTTTTTAATATAAAGTAAAATAAAAAGAACACAACATCCAATCAAACAGTATAACATTACATTATAAACATGTAAGTTTAAGTTGGTTATAAATAAAATAAATTCAAAGTTTAAAGTTCTGAAATTTATTCCTCCATTAATTCAAAATGAATCTACATGAATTATTGTTTTTCATAAAAAGGGTTTTTAAGTGTGTATAATACTACATTAAGTTTTCTAATCAATTTAATATAAATGATTCAGGGAAAACTCAGTGGTTTTAGTGTTTAAACAGTAAGGGACAATTATATAATTTTTTCTGGAATTTAAATATTTAAATTTACATTTAAATCCTAAGGGCATTTGAATACCTATTTAAATAAACATGAAAATGTCCAAGTAACCTACTGTTTTTATTGCATAAATATGTAGAGAATAATTTTATGAAGTTTCTGAAATTGGAATGGTAATTTTTAGAGTTCAAATGCATCAGATATGAATTTTACAAGTTTAAAAGCATTTCTGGAATTTATTTTCAAATTTTAAACCTCTCGGGTCCACGGTGAGCCAGGTCCACGGTGAACCCACGCACTGTGCGCGTGCGCCGGGTCGATCTGGACCGTCGGATCCAGATCCGACGCGCGAGGGCGAGGCGGGACGCGCAAGTGGCTACGGACGGCCAGGATTAAAACGTGCGAACCGGTACCACGTGGACGCACAGGATTAAACGCGGGTTTTAAATACAAATGGACGCACGAGATTAAAACGTACCGCTTCACTCAGATCCGACGGCGCCGATTAAATCGCACGAGGGATTAAATCCGGGCCGTTAGATCTGGATCGCGCGGCGCGGATCGAATCCGACACGGCACGGGTACTCGACCCGTGCCGGTCGTCTTCTCCGACGACGGCGAGCGGGCCAACGGCCACGGCGAGCGACGGCGGTCCTAGCTAAGCCTAGAAATGGAAAGAGGACACTACGGCGGTCATGTCGGTACCTTAAGCGAGGCGAGGGGTCGACGGAGCGAGACCGGCGACGAGGGTAGACGGCGGAGCGGCTCGGGGTCCTCGTCGGCGATGGTGTTCCGGCGGTCTCCTTGACCAGCGGGGACGTGGCCGAGGTAGGGGACGTCCTTGCGGTCACGACGGTGGCGGAGGCGCGGGCCGGGGTGGACCGAGGCGACGGCGAGGGGCGGCCGGAGGCGAAGCAGGGAGAAAATGCTCAAAGGCGAAGGAGGGGCGCTCTGTTCGTTCTCGTGGCGATTGAGCGTGGGGGTCGAACGCGGCGGAGGCAGGGGGGTTAAATAGGGTCACCGGCGGGGGTCGCATGCAAGGAAACCGGCCAGAGGGCCTTTACTCGCCGGCGATGGCTCGGCCATGCACGCGTAGCGACGATCCGGGGGCGATGACGCGGTGAATTAAAGGGGGAAACGGTCGGCGCGGCGCGGGGGACCGAGTTATGGCGGCCAATTAATGGGGGACGGACCGGCGAGGCGGATCCGAGGCGGGGTCGTCGGCCGGCGGGATTTGGGGGCGGTGGCGGGAGGTTGACGACGGGTCTGACAGGCGGGGGCCACAAGCCAGCGAGCGCGAACGGGCGAGGGTGGCGTCTGACGGGTGGGGCCGGGGTGTCGGGTTCGCGCGCGAGGGGAGGGATTCGGCGCCGACAGGTGGGACCGGGTTGTCAGCCAGAGGGGAGCGCGGTAACGGGCTGGGCCGGCCGGGAGAGAGAGAAGGGAGGGGGAGGAGCCCATTACTGTTCTAATGCTTTTCTGAATAAAAATAATTCCAAAAATGGATTAAAAGATTAGGGCTACTTCCAAGACTGGTAAAAATTTATAAAAATTCTCAAAATTATCTTTTGGCCTTAGGATCATATACAAAAAGTTTCACCTCCTAATTTGGTCATCTACTCTATGTTGTAGTTCAAAAGGGTATAAAAGGGATTTAAAAGTATTTTCTGAAATAATAATTCCAAGAAATTGAATTTAATAATATTTTTATTGCTTTGAAAATTTGGGGTGTGACAATGGATCAGTGACTTTTCTAGATATGGTTCAACTATAATCTGAGATCAATTGTCACTAGCCATAGAGTCAGCGACGAACATAACATCATCAGAGTTGTCAAGATCGACTCTTCGCTTGCTCTTGGCCAAGTTGTCGAGAAATTCGATGACATGTTTAGATAGACAGATCGTATTACCATCCATCTTGTATTCATTGAGATCAGGAATAAATACATTGCAATCGAAGTAGTCGAGGCCATATATCCAAGCAGAGACCATGTACTCACAGTGAATAAGACCACAACGAGGGCATGGTCTGTTGCACAAGCATGGAACCTTGACGTCGTGGACTCTATTGCAGCGAACACATTTCTTCATTAGCTCGACGTCGTCGCATGGTTCCTTCTCATCCACAACATCACTGGTCACCTAGAAGTCGAGCTTGATGTTTATGGGTAGCTCCTTCTCAATGGCGCCGTTGTACTGTTCCTTAGGCTCCATGAACATGTTGCTCACGAAGTCGAGATCATCCTCCTCCTTGTTGTTGTTGTGCTCATCCTCCTTGTTGTTGATGTGCTCATCATCCTCCACGGGAAGCTTGCAGCTAGCATGCTCCTTCTCCTCCATGAGACAATAGCAGCTTGCAGCTAGTATGCGTTGGCTTGCCTTGTGTTTTGCTGCTTGCAGTGGGTGTTGCTTTGATGCCTGGAGTGTTGCCTTGGGAGCTGCATGCATTTGTTGTTTGCTGCTTTGATTGTGGGTGTTGCCTTGGAAGCTGGGGCATGGGATACGAAAGAGCGGCATGCAAAAGTAGTGTACCAGAGCAGCAGTACTACTTCAAGGGCAAAACAGTCTAAAATACACCTAAAAATACAAAACGATTTTTATTTGGAAACTTTAGATACAAAGCTAAAACGACATTCTTTTGGAAAATGGAGGGAGTACGGATATGGATATTAACTATTTATACTCGTTTACCCGATTATCCTAACTATAAATACAAATCTCAAACCCTAACTCACGATCTCTATTTTCTCCCCTCTCCAAACCCCACCCAACCACCAACCTCTCTCATCCCCACCCAGCCGCCAACCCTTTCCTTCTCTATTTTCCTCACCGGTGGCAAGACTCCAAGCACACGCCATTGAGCGTCGGCCCATGCCACCGATCATTGCACGTGTTGTCCCATGCGACACCCTTTCGTCGGCCTACGTCATCACATGCCATCTCGATTCCCGCGCCAGCTAGTGTCGGCTTGTGCCACCTCGTAATCCCTACGACGGTTGTTGGCACGCGCTGTCGCGCTCCGCATAGCGCCAGGCCGCGCCGGCGTGCTCCGATCCGCTCCCATGCTAGCCCCAGTCCCCTCCCCTCTCCTGCTTCCTTTGTATGGTGTTGTGCTTCGTGCATAAATAGGTATGTCCGCAGGTGATGGGTATGAGCATGAGTTTTTATCTGTTAGGGAAACAAGTATAGGTACGAGTATGAGTATGTATTATTTGTGTCCGTCATACCCGATTGATACCGCTAGCCGTAGGAACATAATCAATTCTCTAGAGAGGCAGAGTGATCACATTAGAGGGCAAAGAGGAAAAAAGTGCAAGAAGAAAAGAATGTCATATCACCTCCGCAATTCAATTCCTACAACTAGCAAACATTAAATTGTATTCCCAAACTAACAAGATAAATAAATCAGGTCAATACTTTGGAGATCATATCTCAAACCAATTCATCTTGCCAACCATTCCCAAATCATGTCTAAGAATCCAAGAACCAAAATTTCCCCAAATCATAAGAATCTTAGAACATAATTTCACCCAATCATGGCATTTAGCATTTTCAACTCTTCTGAGATACTCATCTCCAGTGTCACTTATCTTTCGCAAGATTTCCCTTAAATAGATCATCTCCAGTGTCACTTATCTTCAGCAAGATTTCTCTTAAATAGAACACGAGTAAGCAAAATACCTTGTCTTTAACAGTATATATAGGAGAAAAGAAACAAGATCGATTATGATATAAAGGGGCTAAATTTTAGCCCATTTCATATCGAATGTTTGGACATCAATTTAAAGAACTAAATATGAACTAATTATAAAAATAATTGCAGAAACAGAAGATAATTCGTGACACAAATTTATTAAGCCTAATTAATCCATGATTAGCAAATGTTTACTGTAGCATCACATTATCAAATCATAATGTAATTAGTCTCATTAGATTCGTCTCGCCAATAATCAACCAATTATGAATGTGTTTTATAAAAAAATTATATTTAATATTCTAAAATAATATTTAAACATTGGATATAACAGGGCTAAAATTCGGAGTCTTTTCATGAAATTTCTTACACGAGGAGTTCTTCGTTACACAATCCTTGTGCATGAGATCTCCGAAAATTTGCTTTTATTTTTCCCCTTTCCCTCTGGCCGCTGAGGATTTGCATTGGGGGAAGGGCTTTTTAATAACTTATTGTTAAAGATTATAATAAACCGACCTATAATGATTTGGAAAAAATAAGTCATTATATATTTTTGATAAAGTAGATTATTATTAGTATGAATTATTATATTTCAATGGTAAAATATTATAATGTTCTCAAAATAAAGTGGGAATGACAAAAAATTAAGGGTTAATTGCATCTATGTCACTGTTATTTTTGAAAGCACAAAAAATATCATTATCATTTCGCTATTTGTCTCCGTGTCATTGCTATTAAAAGATAGACTCTCACGTATCATTTTGTACACGTGTTGGGGCTACGGATCCACCTAGCAGTGCCGGCCCTGAGGCAGTGCCGGTGGTGCGACCGCACCGGGCCTCCGAAAGTAGGGGGCCTCTAAAATTTAGTATGGTAATAAGCCTCACACGTATTAATAAAATCCAGTTGCAAATTAGTCATAAGTCACGAACAGCAGGCTTGTTAGAAGAAATTGTTTTAAATAATCTAGAGATATTTCTCTTTTGTATTTAAACTTATTAGTGTGAGATTTGTTAATGGCACTAAATTTTTCAATATTATTTTGTAATGGAGGCCTCTATTTTTTGTTCCGTACCAGACCACAAAAATATCAGGCACCTAGAGGCAACAAAAATTTCATATTGCCCCCAAACCTTCTTCTTCCTTTGTCTAGCCAGTTGGTGCTGCTTTGCCCTGCTCCATGGCGAGAGGATGAGCTCGCTCCCCGTGCTCGCTCGGGCCTGCCTCCTACCGTCACGTCAGCGCCGACCTCGTTGCCGGTACCAGCGGCGAATAACACCGCTCCGCCGCCAGCTACCCCCACGATATCAACATTGGCCACTCCCACGACGCCTACGTCGACCACTCCATCGGCAAAGCCGTTGGCTACCCCCTCAACGTCGTCCCCACCTGTGTCTTCCTCTGGCCCACCTTCGGTCGTGCCCTCAACTGCGCCTCCCACGCCGGCATCTACCCTGACGACCCTCTCCACGTCGTCGTCATTTGCACCGAGTGGCCCTGCCACTCCATCGCCGCCGGCTGACACGCCCTCCTCCTCGTCGTGGTGCTGCTGCCGCATGGCCAGTTGCGACGTGAGGTCCACGTCGTGGCTGATGGCGATGTTTGTCCCAATGGAGACCCCAACCTAGTTGAGTGAGTCGTGCAAAACCATCCGCGGCGACGACGGCCGCGTTGGGTCCCCTCCGGCTCCAGTTGTGTCCCCGCCGGCGTAGACTCGGAACATGGGGTACGAGACCCTTCCCCTCCACCGCGCGGTGAAGGAAGAGGGTGTCACGCCTCGCATGGAGGGTGGCAGGGCGTCATGAGAGATGACGATGATGAGTGAGACCAGTGGTGGCGACGACATTTGGGAGGATGGCCGAGGAAGAAGACATGGGATTGAGGGTAGGATGGGCAATACGTAAATTTGGGAGTTTGTAGGTGAGCCCATGGGCGTTGTGGGTGTACAAAATGACATATAGATAAAAATGAACGAATAGTAATGATATGGATACAAATAACGAAATAGTAATAACATTTCTTGTGTTTTCGAAAATAACGGCGGCATGAATACAATTAACACAAAATTTAAGTATGAGATGATGACAATTGTTAATTTCTAAAAATGCAACACACATATATATATTAGTCTTTCTAAGTAATAAACTATAATATGAAAGTTATAAATTATAATAAGTTGATTCAACCAACTAGCTAACTATTTGTATTTGTTTATACTCTTAATTAATATACTAAATTATTATAATATCTCAAACAGCAGCGGACTAAATTGGTGGTAAGAGGAAGCATGATAATAGTACTAATCAGATGCATGTGCTTTACAACAGAAATAAATTCTACACAACATTCGTATATCTATGTAAAATATAAAATAAAGAAATTTAAATGTAAAATAAAGAAATTTAAAACTAAAATGCAAAAGTATATATTTCTTTTCTTTTCTTTTTATTATTTTTTCTTTTTCTTTTTTGTTTCCCTTCTTTCTCGTGTGCATGTAGTTGCTGGTTCGTGCATGTGGGGCGCGTGCATGCAGCGCGGGGCGCTGCGCGCGGAGCGCTCCGGGCGGACGGCACGCGCGGGCAGTTGCGCGCGCAGCGCGGGGCGCTACAGACAGGTTGCGCGAGCGGGGCATGCACATCCAGCCCAGTTCAGGCGGTTTTTACAGGGCACATGTTTTGATCGGTTTTTTATGGGATGTGGGAAAGGTATGTACGTGGTCTTGGACGGAGACGGAAACGTTGGACGAAGTAGCCGCATTATCTTAACTATATTAAAGCGTACAGATTTCCGTGTCCTCCGTCCGCAACCCCATACGTGTATTCCCACGTTTCATAAAAAACCAGTCGATACTTACACCTTGTGAAAACCGCCCGGCTCCCTGCCGGCTCGCGCGAAGCTCCCGCACGCAACGGCCCGCCCAGCCGCACGTGCAGCGACCCACGCCCCGAAGCTCCCCGCGCGCAACGGCCCACTTGGCCGCGCGTGCAGCGATCCACGTGTGCAGCGCATGTGCGCCGCGCACGCCCTGCATGCATGAACAAACTGAAAAGAAAACATGAGTAAAAAGGAAAAAAGAAAAAAAATACTTTTGCATTTAAGTTTTTTAATTTCTTTATTTTTACGTGGATGTACAAATTTTGTGTAAAAATACTTAGATTTCTAAAAAATCATGCAGAAACATGGTTTTTACGTAAATATCGTATTATAAAATAAGATTTTGTTGCAAGTCACAATTATCTGACTAGTATTTTTTTTAGAATAACTAGTAGGAGAGGCTCCTACTGAGGTCATATATTATGTGGAGAAAAAACAAATTCATATGCTTACAACTTTTCAAAAGAAGACAAAGAACTTTAAAGGTTAAAATGTACAACAATTGAGATAGGCATGTCTTAGATTGTCTCTAGCCAAGCTATGATTTCAGCCTTCAGCGCAGTTTTATATCTATGACTTTGTTGCACCATCTCCTGTTTAAACCGATTACACCAGCTGTCGATCGATGGCCTTGTGTTCCTGAAGATCTTGTCATTTCTGAGGATCCATATTGTCCATGCCGCAATGATCATTATTTCCATCACTGTTTTTTTGTTGCTATCCTCTCTAATTGCAAGTATTTGACAATTAAGGTTTTCTCCTTGTGGCCATGTGATTCCAATCTTTCTCCAGCATTTCACAGCAAAAGTACAATTGATGAAAAGATGACACACTGTCTCTAGTCGATGCCCCCTGCATAAGACACACTGATCTTCTCCCTCCGGCTGTAACATCTTCTTCCTTGCTAATATGCCTCTTGTGTTTAATCTATCATGTAATAGCAGCCAAAAGAAAACCTTTAGTTTTTTTGCGCATCGGGCATCCCATAACCATTTGAATACTGGATGAACATTCAAGTTCTTGAACGTATTTGCATACATATCCATCACTGCATAAGTTCCCCCCCCCAAATGTAGTGCCAGGAATCTAAAACCCCCTGGTTAGCCCGTATGGGTGTTAGAAGTACTTGTAACTGATTGAATTCCAACTCTGCTTCTGCCGACATTGGTAGATAGAATAAGTTTGATAGGTCCTCCTGATTTATTCCCGATTTTACCGAACAATTTTTTTGATACGCGAATGTGTATAGTCTCGGAAATAGTTGACTTAGGGGTCTTCCTGCCCAACCATCATGCCATAGCGATACCGTCGATCCTAGACCCACTGTAGGTGTGGCAATTGCCAAGTATAGTATACAAAGGTTTAGAATCCCTTTCCACCATGCCGAGCCTTTTTTACCACGTAAATGCGGAACCCCTCCAGCCCTACTATAGTGTTGCCAGACCAGTTTTACCCACGGGATTTGTTCGCTGTTGTAGAATTTATGTAGATGTTTTGTTAGCAAAGCATTATTATGCGCTCTGATGTTGATCACACCCAGCCCCCCTTTGTCTTTTGGTCTACAAACTTTGTCCCAACTAATCAGGGAATGACCGGTTGAATCTGCGTTGCTGCCACACCATAGACATCTTCGTCGTGCATTGTCGATACGTTGTGTAATTTTGACCGGTAATTGGAACATACACATTGCATATGTTGGCAATGCAGTTAGTACCGAGTTGACAATCTGCAGTCTACCCGCCCTGGACAACCAGTAAGATGTTGCCATCAACCTTTTTTCCATTCTGTCTGTAATCTGAGTGAGGTCATTGCACTTTGGTAATTTTGTTCCCAACGGCAGACCTAAGTAGGTTATTGGGAAATTTTCAAGCGTACAGCCGAAGGTGTTTGCTAGTAACTTTGCCTCTTCTTCATTGATGTTTATAGGAATCAGACTAGTTTTCTTGAGATTTAACTTTAGCCCCGTGAATTGTGTAAATGAGTTTATGAGCCCTTTCAGGTTGTAAATATTTTTTGATGTGGCTTTGACGAATATGATTGTATCATCTGCATATTGAACTATAGGGAAATCCTCTTGAACGTGACATTCCGGAGCCTCCAGTATGCCTTGAGCACATGCCGAATTTATTATAATTTGTAGTAGCTCCCCAACAATCAAAAATAGCAACGGCGATAGTGGATCACCTTGTCTAACTCCTCTTTCGCACTTGAAGTACCTACCCACTGACCCATTTAAAATGACTGCTGTACTTGCCGATCGTAGAATTGATTTGATCCAACTGATCCATAGTGGAGGGAAACCTAATTTTCTCAACATAAAATAAATGGCTGTATGCTCAACTTTGTCGAAAGCTTTCTCAAAATCCAGTTTCAGTAGCACCGCAGGTTTTATTGATCTGTGACAGCAGTGGTTGAATTCATAAACCCATGCCAAACAATCTTGGATTGAACGTCCTTTAATAAAGCCATACTAGTTGATATGTGAGATCTGTGGCATGAAATGTTGCAATCTGTTTGCTAGAATTTTTGTAATTAGCTTAATGGCAAACTGAACTAATGATATAGGACGGAAGTCATTTGTTGTTTCCGGACTACCCGTCTTGGGTATCAACGTAATGAATGCATCATTCAATGGTGTGAGATCAACTCTGCCCGCATGAAACCTTGATAACAACTTGTAGTAGTCATTCTTTATAATCTGTCATGTTACTTTGTAGAACTTATTGTTAAAACCGTCCGGACCCGGTGCTTTATCCGAAGGCATTTCAGCTAAGGCCGTATCAATCTCCTTTGTTTGAAACGGTCTAATTAGTCTTTCAAGATTTTGGACATTTCTGAAAATGATAGGTGCTTGATAATCATGAGGTAAATTGTCTGATCTGCCTATTCTATCCATGAACTCCTTTCTTAATAGTATAGCTTTTTCCTTATGTGACCTTACAACTTGCCCCTCATCGTTCGTCAGAGCTGATACCGCGTTGTGCCTCATCCTATCCGTTGCAGCTGCATGAAAAAATTTTGTGTTTTCATCTCCGAGACGTGTCCATCTTACCGTGTATCTTTGTTTCCAGTAAGTGTGTTTGTGAGCAATCAGTTGTTCAACATGATTGCGTAAGATAATTCTGAAATTGTATTCGTAGACGTTGAGTTGTCTGTATTCCTCAAAACTGTCCAAAGCTAGGATTACTATGTGGCATGATTTAATCCAATTATCCATGGTACTCAGTCTCACGCTCCATTTCTTTAAACTTATATGTAATTTCCTGACTTTTGTTGCTACAATTCTGGCCTCGTCTTTAGCATGATTGATGCCTGCCCAAGTTTCCTGGATCACTTGCATGAAACCCGGCCTATCGATCCAGTAATTCTCAAATCTAAATATATGTAATCTCCTTATTTGTGAACTAATCTCTATTAGGCACGAGACGTGATCTGATACGAATCTGTCCATACCTGTGAACGATGTATTCGGAAATGTAACTATCCATTGGGGTGAAGTGAAACACCAATCTAGTTGCACCAGCAACGGGTTTTTTTGCATGTTGCTCCATGTGTACTTCTTTCCACTTAAAGGGATTTCGCATAGATTGTTATCGTTAATCCAGTCATTAAAACGTGCCGATTGCGCATAATGGTGTGAACGTTGCTTGTTTCTGTTTTCCGCTGATCTCATAAGGTTAAAGTCCCCAACTAGCATCCAATCCCGTTGCTGTGAGAAATCTATTTCATCTAACCAGTCAAAGAATAGCTCTCTTTCAGGTTGTCGACAGGGACCATAAATTGTTGTCAAGTACCAAGACTGATTATCCGAGATTGAGCATAATTGAATAGTTAAGTGATAAGGATTGCACGAAATAACATTTCCAATGAGACGTGAACCCACCCAGCCCACCAGAATCCCACCTGAGGCTCCATTAGAAGGTGAAAATGCGAATTTGTTGAAACGTCTTGGTGCCATACTTCTCATCGTTGAATTTTCAATTTGATCAAGTTTGGTTTCTTGTAAGCAGAAAATAGAATACCCTTTGTTAAGTAGTAACGACTTCACTGCTAATCTTTTTGTACATGCATTTAGCCCCCTAATGTTCCAGTTCAGTATGCCCCATTTGATTTTGTTCCCCATAATAGGTTGCATGATAAGTCACACATTTTGTCACCAAGTGACAAAGAACATAAGCCGATCGCAAATATATGACAGGGTAGTTTAAGTAGGTGGTGAATACAGGCAGGATAATATTAGTTCCTAACATAGACTGGCAATCAGTTCCAACCAGCATGTTCCACATTGGAACAACGACAACATAACATGGAGTCTTAACATAAAATAGGGGTATGATTGATCCACAAAAGTCCCCCTGATAGGCATCTTCCCTTCTCCCTCTGGTACCGCACGGCCTGTTACTCTGCATTTTCTTCATCTTCGGTCACCTTGGTGAGCACTGGAACTAACTGGGTGCTTGTACCAGCCTGCGCCATCAACTCGTCCATGCCCACCTGATCTGCAACGAGGCCACAATAGTGGGTTGCAGTGTGTGTAATCTGTGTTATCGTAAGCTCTGCGTATAACTTACCATCTCTACTTGCACTTTCAAACTCATGAATGGACGGGAACCCTGGCAGCATAATGCCTTTCCCCTTTTCATTTTTTTTCTATGAACCCTGGGAAAAACTGTTAGGCTCTTTGAAGCAAATGTGTGGTGCTTTAAAACCTTGTAGGCGAGCTTTAATACGTTCACTACGTCTCAAGCCCAGGTTTGAAAGACTTACCGATTGAATTGCACTGGCTGGCAGGTCAAGGGTGAGGTTGTCAGAAGTTGTGTTGCGCTGACGACGACTGTACACTAATCTGATAGCCGGGCGTGGTAGTATTGGAGGAGATAAGGCTCTGGGGATGACAGTGACTGTATTCTGTTGCGCTGCTGGTCCACTTGTGTTACTACCCGAAGCTGTTGTTGAGCCACTAGTAAAACCTACTGATAATCCTGAGACCTCCATGCTTACTTCTTCCTGCTGATGTGCCACTTGTTGTGCTTCATTGTTGTGATTCGGCCATTGCTGCCATTGAGGCAGATCTTCTACCGGATTGACAATGTTTTGTTGTACCGGGTTTGGTTGCTCAGCCACATTTCCATTATGAAAGCCAGCATGCAGCACCTGATCGTTTACCCACTGTTGCACCCAATTAGGTTCACCGGGATAAACTTCTCCGTTAAAAGGGTGAGGATTGCCATCATTCGGGGGTAACTCATCTTCATCTGCCGGGAAACCGTCTGCTAGCTCATTGCTAATGATATAAACCAGGAATGTCCAAGAACGCCCTTCCCCATCCATTGAGTGGCAGGACTTAACCGTTATACTTCTTGGGATGTCTATAGTTTGATCAACAAGCACCTTTAAAATGATTCTACATAGACTTGTATCCTCTGGGTTCCAGTATAATAGTTTCCCAAATGAAGCCACTATTTGTTCCAGAAAATGCAGTGCTTTAAAGTCTAACGGAAAGTTAAGGAACATAACCCAAACCACTCTAGTTGCCGGAGAGTTCCTAAAATTAATCCCTTCATCATGCTTGACAAAAGAAACTAACTGATCACCAATCTAGTGTGGACCATTGTTGACAATACTGTCTTGTTGAAAGAGGCTACCCAACTTGAAAAAGCCTACTCCGAAAGGGTAAACACCGTACCTTAGCACTTGTAAGCGCAGAACTTGAGTAAGGTGGTGGTGTATCAACAGCAGGAACTCATGGCGCTCCAAGGCCGTGAGGTTGATGTCGCAGTTTGCGATAGCTAGATCTTCGTTCTGCCTGGTGTGTTGCCCGGCTAGTGAAACAATGTTTCTGATCTTCCTTAGCTCGCCACCACCATCCAGCAAAACCCCCCCTCTTGGGACATAGGCCAGCGGATCCATCGGGAAGTTGGCCATCGGCGCTTGAGGTGAAAGCGAAGAGCACTGCGAGCTAGAGGAGAGTTGAGCTGGGACGAAAGGAACTATGGCTGTGGAAGAGTTCACCTCTGCCACTTTAGAAGATACTACTTTCAGAATCCACCGTAGCTTGAGGCAAGGGAAAAAGATCTCAGAATCCGGTGCATGGTGAACCTTATGAACCGCACAGAGCCTTTTCGGGGTGATCTTAGCGTCCATCGAGTGCAAATCTAGTCTCTGTCCCCTAGGGTTTTGAGGTGACAAAGCGCTGCGAAGCCTAGAGAAGGCTACGCTAGCAGCAATAATGTGATTAGATGTGTTCTGTGGCGTGCGACGGTGAGTAAAAGATCCCTTATAAGACCCAAAACCTTGCCTTGCAGAAGGAGCTCTGAGCGTTAATGGCCGCACCGATGCTGAAGACTTCGTAGGCTGAAATAAAGGAACTACCATTGAGCCCACAAGAAATGAAACTTCTGCTTCAGCCAACTTTGAACCGGATACACATGAGCCTATTTTTGAAATGCGCATGCTGCCGCTCCCACCGGGATCCTTGATTCTGACTGGCCTCTACGAGGCGCACATGCAGGAGCAGGAAACGAGCGCAAGCGAGAAGCATTGCGTTGAACCAACCAAGAGGCTTCTTCTTCTCGTAACCATCTACTTTCTTCTAAACGCCAATCTGGACCCCCATCACGCCAAAGATGAAAGTTCAGCTCAAAATTTGGTGTGGAAAAACGTTTAAGTCTGGAGATTAGCAGCCCAACTTCCCTGGAGGCCACCGAAACCCTAAAGCTGTTCTGTGAGACGAAGCGAACGTGAAAACCTGCTGGAGCACCTCCCAGACAAGCGTGCAAAGCGAGGCTAACCGAAGTTTCCGATAGCCGAAAGGTAAAGCGACGAAACACCACCAACAGCAAGAAAGAGCCCTCCAGAACTGAAGTAGGGTGATGAACCGAGGAGCAAAAACGCGAGAGAACCAACTGCTGGAACTCCCTTCCAGGGGAGAAGTCCCAATCAGACACGAGAGCCGCAAGGGCAGGGTCGTGATCCAGCTCAAGAAGCGGGGAGAAGGGCCCCCGACCAGACTCCCCATGGAAACGCATGAGAACCAAAACGCGAGACAGAGTTACCTTCGGGGAGCCAACAGAGCCAACCCTGCAGCCCTCCCCCGTCGCGAGGGTGGCCGCCGGCCACACCCCGGCGGCGGTCACCCGACAACACCGGCTGCTAGCCCTGAATCGCCTTTGCTTCCGCCTCTCTCACAACCCCCCGCCGCTTTTCTTGGTTACCATTAATAATACCGGATGAAGGCCGGATGAAGTGTAGTCTCCTGTTTACTTTTACTCTCTATCTGACTAGTATTAGTTAAGATGTACACAGTTTCGCACTGCTGCCGTCTTGCAGTAGACACGTACGTACGTACGTGCATACGGACATACGGTAAGTCAGGCAAACCATTTGACCATGCTGTGGAATACTATACTCCTGCTTGTTACCACATCGGTTAGCAGCTCAGCACGGCACGATTGATCACAAGAATCTCTTTTTTTTACTAGCTTTTTTATAAAAATTAAAGGCTCTTTTGGAACGCAAGAATTTTATACGATTTTTATAGGAATTACACTGAATCATCTAAAATTCATTCAAAAAAAACTTCATTCCTAAAAAAACCCTAAACTATTTTTTCAAAATTTCATTGAAATTAATTAGTCCATTCCAAATGAGACGTTTAGTTTTATACAGGGAAGCAGCACCCTGTAGACAAACGAATTGCGTGAGAATTGACCGTTGATATAAGATACAAGCATAACTTTAATGAATTAACTAACTTCTTTTATTTATTAATAAAAAATAGAAAATCCCACCTCTTAGCATTTAAGGTCAAGAGTCTAGTTTAAAGTAAAAAATAATATCTGCTTTATGTATCCTTAAATCGTATAAATGGGGTAAATGGGAATCCGCAAGGCATATATAGACTTGTCAATGTGAACGTGAACTTGAATTTGTGATAAGAATTTGAACTTGAATTTGTGATGTGAACATGATTTTGTGACGTGAATGTGAACTTGAACTTGAATTTATGAGGTGAACGTGAATTTGTGATGTGAATGTGATTTTTTGTGATGTGAATGTGATTTTTGTGATGTGAATGTGATTTTTGTGACGTGAGTGAATATGTGATTTATATAGTGATTAAATGTGAATATTTGTGATTGAATGTGAATTTTGGAATGAATTTTGTGATTAAATGTGAATTTGTGATGAATTTTGTGATTGAATGTGAATTTTGGGATGAAATATGCATTAAATAAATGAAAAAAAAATAAAAAAATTGTCGAGTGCCACACTCGGCAAAGCCACCTAAATAGCACAGAAACGTGCCACGTGCCACGTTTCTGTGCGTTCTAGGGTGGCTTTGTCGAGTGCTTCCATGTGGCACTCGGCAAAGCCCCCTACCACGCGTGCCACGGTACCCCTTCGTCGAGTGTCACGTGTGGCACTCGGTGAAGGTCCGTTAACGGCCACCCGGCCGTCAGACGTGCGGGTTTGCCGAGTGTCACGTGTGTCACTCGATGAAGTCTATATTGCACTTGGCAAAGACTTCGCCGAGTGCCCGATAAAAAGCACTCGGCGAACACCCTCGTCGCCGATAAGGCGTGTACTGAGTGGGGTTCGCCGATAAGGCGTGTACCGAGTGGGGTTCGCCGAGTGTGGCACTCGGTGAAGCCTTTGCCGAGTGTAAAAGAGGCTTCGCCGAGTGCCCTAGGCACTCGACAAAAGTGGTTGTCCCCGTAGTGATAGAGGAGAGGTCATAAGCGTTTATACCATAAAATCGATTTTCGACGGAATCAAAAAGATATATAAGGTAAAATCATAACCATAAAATACAACCCTAATCTAAATAGGGCACGCCGGCAAAAACATTTATTTTTTGCTGAAAAAAAAACAACGCCAAGCTAAGAAAACGCTACCTCCTAACGAACTTAAGCAACTAAAACCTCATTTAGACTGGATATTTAGCGTAGAATTATCTCGGTCCATTTCACGTGTACCAACACAAATATAATCGTAAATATAACTTTGAAACCAATTTGTTTATTGTAGACTTTATTATCAATTTTTTAATCCACCTTGGACAATGCAGTAAGGTAGGATGGTCAACGAAACAGTAAAAAAGACTAAACAATTAAGACCTAACTCTAAACTTATCTCCTTACTCTCTGTTATTGTTGGGCAAAATAATCTAATCACACTCAATATTTTTATCTAAACAGGATATTTCAAAGCTAACGTACATTATTTAGGTTTCAAATGTCAAGGTTCCCAAATGAAGGTATTCTGGAAGCTCTATGAAAATGTGAATGGTCTTGGAGAGGAACATTTCCTTCGATACAATACTGCCATACTGGTTCGGAGGGCCACTATCATCTTCGATAAACAGTTTACTTTCTAAGTATTTTCACACGAGAGTTTAATATTTTACTTATACGAAATCATGAAATCTTATGAACATAGCCCATAATGTTGATTGTAACTAGAGAATAAGTTAATATTATCACATTATATTTTATCTGTAAATATTGATCTTTTTACCGTAAAAGATCTAAAGATTGTAATCATAATCAATCTATCCATCAGTGGAGACCTAAATCAAGATAAAACCATTTTACAATCAGTAATCCTTCCATTCGAAGCTAAATAAACATGTTAGTGTTAATTCTATTACACCAATAACTATTAAAATTACACTAAAAAATAAAAAAATTTATATAAATTGCATTATCCCGCCTCCGGCCAGCTGGCCACTAAAGGCCAAAAGGCTCTCCCCCGCGTCGGGATGATTAGGGGTGGCAGTTTGGCTCGAGGCTCGCGAGCCAGCTCGACTCGCTGAGTCTCCGAGCCGAACTCGAGCCCAAGGGACAGGCTCGGTTGATGGCCGAGCCGAGCCGGCTCGCGAGCAGCTCGTTGACTCGGCCAGCCAGTCCACGACAACCCATTTGGCCCAATGGCCCATCTATAACCTAACCCTAAACCGGTCTGCCGCACAGCCCGACAGCCCACAGTCCCGCACCGCACGCACTCTCGCCGCCATCGCGTGAGCGAGCATCCAGGGTCCGCCGTCGCCCATCAGGCCGCGCCGCCCCGCCACCCGCCTGCCTCGGCAGTCGGCGCTGTCTACGCATCCCCTTCCCCCCGCCTACGCTCGGATCGGCGCCTCGCGCCTAGTCTTGTGCCGTCGCGCGGTTGCGCCCTGGCGGCCTCGCCGGCCCGCCCGCACCCGGCGGCCCCCCACCAGCGCGGTCGCGCCCCGGCGGCCCTACTCGCACCCGGCCGCCTCCCACCAGCGCCCAGCGCCTGCGCCAGTGCGCCCTGCGCCCTAGTGCGCCCCTGCGCCGTGTGGCCGCCCGTGAGTTCGGTCCTCTGTAGCCTGTAGGTAACTGTTGACTGTTGTGAATGTAAATTTATGATTTTTTAAAGCTTAAATTATGCACCATGAATGATTGAACCTTGAATGTAGTATTTTGTAGAAAAAGAGTAGTTCTTGGAACAACTTCTCGAATTTTTCACTATGAAACCGGAGCAACAATCAAATGTGGTATACATCTTGGATTCTATTGATATCTATTTAGTCATTTTTTAGCCTTTTATGTTCATACTTTCATTACTATTTATTATTTACTACCTACTTTGTATTTTGATTTTTGTAGATGTCTAGAGAGAATGAATTGAGTGATGAAGAAGAAAACTCTTTTAAATATTTACAGATTTCTTTGCTATTTAAGTGAACAAGTGCAAAACGGGCGAGCCGAGCCAGCTCGAGGCTCGGCCGAGCCCAGATTTTGGCTCGCTCGAGTGGCCGAGCCGAGCCTGGCTCGGCTCACTTCGGTGGCTCGCCCGAGCCAAGCCCTAGGGATGACCTTTAGGCGTGACTGACGTGTCCATGGCTTCATGCTGTTCGAATCTTCCTTTCCTTTGTAACAGAGTTTTTAAAAGGATTTCAGAGAATTTTGTATATTTTCTGTAAAATTCATACATTTTAAACGAACTCTAAAGTTTAAGCTTTACATCAAGCTCGCTGGATTTTTTTATAAAAATAGATGAGAAGACCCTAGAGTGGTGGGGCCATGGGCCTGCTCAAAACGGAACGAAACCAGGGCGTAACTAGTCCAAGATCATTTTCGAAAATGGTCAATTAAAATATTAATAAATATATTTTCACGTACAACCTAATTTCAAACTATCTAATAACCTAATTTATATCATTTTATGATATTATAATATATTATTGCTATATTTATATATATATTAGTCTTGCAAAAAATATTTAAAATTTACGATGTTATATAAAATTGAAGTATGTTGTATTAATTAGGCATCAGAGATTTCATCGTGAGCCACTACGGAACGGAACGAAACGGAACGGAACGGAAGCAGTCAGGACAGAGACAGTGTTGTCCACGTAAGTGACCTACGTTGTCGGATGTGGGCGACAGCTAAGCGCGTTTCCACGCGGCTTCGGCCCGTTAGAAACGATGGGTAAAAAGACACGCACCAATTATTTCAGCCCGAATAAACTTAATATAAAAAATTAATAAATAGTTTTAAATTGTTTTTATAGCTATACATATAAATTGCATCGTTTAAGAAATTATCAAATACGTCTAGACTTAAGCCGTATG
This sequence comes from Zizania palustris, assembly GCA_019279435.1. Classification (NCBI taxonomy): domain Eukaryota; kingdom Viridiplantae; phylum Streptophyta; class Magnoliopsida; order Poales; family Poaceae; genus Zizania; species Zizania palustris. Next base: position 53,630,072 of record JAAALK010000079.1, on the reverse strand, counting down.
AACCCAAGTTGTTAATTCCATTTCGGTGACTGTTGCGTTTTGTCTCTTGGAACGAAATGTTTTGGTATCAAACTATATCGATGTACCGTTTCGGGGTTTAATAAAATAATATAAATATATTTAAAATATTATTAATACAATTAAATATGATATATTTTAATATATTGATATCTTAAATATAGTGTATAGCTTAAATACCAATATAATATATAGCTTAATATAAGTAATATGTAACACATATTAAAAAATCAAAATGCAATTTTGATCAGAATGATCGGTATGTACTGGTACCAGTTGGTATGAACGGTATTGACTGATATTGAAGACGAAACGGTACACCACTTAATACGTACCGATTTGAATGATGGAATGGTACATATCGGTTATTCCGGCGGATATCGGAACAGAATTGATAAGCTTGGTATAAACTGCCAATCACGGAGGAATTGGGCTACTTCCTAGTGACCCTAAGTCAATGGCAATATTTACTATTTTAGAATATAAGTTATTTATTTTTTAAATCAAACTTCTTTTAGCTTTACCTAATTCAATTAAAAACACAATAACATTGACAATATTAAACAAATACATTGTTAAAGCATATTTATCCTTATCATTTATCTAATTATTTTGTTTCAACCATTATAGGAAAATGATAATCATAATTTTTTAGATGTATTAACTTGTTCTGATTCTATCAATGTCAACGGTAACAATAGAATGGTCTTTTCTTTAATGAAACTTATGTGTGCCGATGGACGTCAACTTCCCTTGGATCTTGACAACCGTTCACACCTATAAGGCCTCTTTGTAGAGTTCCGAATTCTGAAATTCATACGGAAGATGAAATGGAACACTTGAAACTGGTTAAACTCCGTTCCAAGCACTTGAAACTGGTTAGACTCTGTTCCACCACTTCAGTTTATTTTTTAGAGTGCTTTTAGTGAGATTTACTCATCAAAAAAAGTATTTGGTTTGGCTCAGCTCCAGAAGACAAAGAAGCTGGAGCTGGAACCCTGCCAACGCACCCTAAATAACCGTCATTTTCGAAGCAGTAGTTATTTCTATTATACTTTCAAGTTTCAACACTGACTAGCCCTGCTGTAATGTGCTTCCCGTTCTAACAACAAATGTGGAAACTAATATCTGGAGCATATTCCCCCAAAAACAATGTGTTCATAAGTGTTTGATTAATAATTTGTATTGAGAAAAGGATTTTAATAGTGTCACTATGGATGGACTTATTGATGATTTTGATGCAATTCACACATCAGAGCAGTATTAAAATTGCTTTTATAGGCATGCAGGCCAAAGGAAAAGACCTAAATGCCCTCTACAGGTCATAGGCCTTGTAGGGGCAAGAAGGGAAAAGAATAGACTACTGTACAAACAACTTTACAGCTTTACAGACGTGTTAGATAAATGTCACTTATAAGCAGCTAAATGATATACTAGGGGCAGAGGGGCCCCCGGTATGGCTCTGCACTTCAGCGGAGTTAAGATATTTTCCTGGTTTGGAGTGGTGGTCGGAGTTCTTCGGGCGGAGACTGCATCAAAGGCTTCAAAGGGCACTCCGAAGTGGACTTCTGGAGACTTAGCTTCGAAAGGGTCTAGAAGGGGGTCCGAAGGCTGGCTCTGGGGAACTTGGAAGGAAGTCCGTAGGCTTGACCTCGGAGGGCTCCGAAGGGAGCCCGGAGGTTAGCTCCGAAGGGAGCCAGGAGGCTAGGCTCTGGAGGACTCCGAAGGGAGCCTCGAGGCTAGGGCTGGACTCCGAAGGGAGCCCAGAGGCTAGGCCTCGGAGGGCTCCGAAGGGTGCCCAAAGACTTGGCCTAATTGCTGCTTGAAGATAACCTCGATAGGTGGGAATCTGCTTCGACAGTGTCAGGCCTTCGCGCTGAATGCTGCAGCAGCAATCTCCGCGGACCATCGGATGGCTGACCTGGCGGAGGAGAGGGACGCCCTCCGACGCGAGATCTCGGTGGAGGCCGAGAAGCGAAGGCAAGCTGAAGCCTCCGCAGAGGTGACAAAGGCCGAGGCCGAGAAGGCGAGGGAGGTCTTGGTCTCGGAGACCAACAAGCTTTGAGCGACACTTCGAGCTTCAGAGGAGGCCAGAGCGAAGCTGGCGGCGGAGAACTCTAACCTTCGCACAGCTGGCCATTGTCTGGAAAGATTCAAGAAAATCCTAAGTATTGATTGAAAAGCAAGTACGACTCGAAGACTGTGTGGGACTTCGCTCACCTGGAGGATGGCTTCGTGCACATTTGCGAAGAGTTCGAAGGGGCTTGAGCGGTTGAGTTGCGCCACCGAGTCCCGTCCCCTGCAGCGACACAGCCTTCGTGGAACGCGTGAATGGCTGCCTCCGTCACAGGCCCCCTCGGCTGTAGAGGGTGGACTATCTCCATCACAGCCTCCTCTAGTGCAGACTCCCGCGGAGCCGGGCTCCGGTCCACCACCTCGACGTGCTCTTCGGTCTCGTCCCGAAGGTTCCCTTTGCCACGGCCGTCCCCCTGTCCTCTGCGGACGAAGTGCTGTCGGACCCCGAGCTACTGCTGTTGTCGCTGTTGCTACTACTGCTGCTGCCGGAGGCCTCCGTGGGCTTCGGCATGACGGGTCTCGCACCGGCATCGATATCTGCAGAAAAATACAAGTCAATATTCTCATATGAAAGAGAAGTGTGATCAAGTGTTTACCTTCGTCGGAGGAAATATCTTCGAAGGAGGGGGAGCGATGTGTGCTTCCCAGTCTGTTCGTTGCGCGGGCGGAGCACTAGCCCCCGCGCTCGAAGGGGTTGCTGTTGCGGTCCTCGCCGCCACCACTTCGGTAGCCACCACCGGAGCCCCTACTGGCTCCACTCCAGTTCCAAGGCTCGCAGTCGTTGGCTCCTTCGCAGTAGGGGCTTCGACTGTTGGGAGCTCCGAGCGGACCCTCGAGGCTTCGGGTTCGTCATCGTCCATCCTCTTCCTCTTGGAGCCACTAGCCGAAGGTGTAGGGTTGGCGAAGTCTGGCAGAGCTTGGACCCCCTTGACGCCGAGCCAGGCCCACACTCTGTTCCAGTGTTCCCAAGTCCCCACTAGAGCGAGTCGTTGAGCCTGCTCCTCAGGCGTCGGAGCCCCAACGACGCGCTCTGCCGCTATGATTGCCTCCTCCGGAGTCCTTACTTTGCGAGCGACTTCATCAAAGCTCCAAGTCAGCACAAATTCATTTTGCGAAGTATGAAGATGAAAAGAAATCAAAGTCTTACCAAGGAGCTCCACTGACACCTTGATTGGGCCCTCCGAGTCCGAAGGTTGAAAGAGACCCTCAGGCTAAAAGAGCGTGAGGAGGCCGAGCCAAAGGGTGATGAACTCCTCCGCGAGGTCCCTCATGCTCATCCTCGAAGCCACCCTCCACAGGAGCAAGATCCTTGACCGAAGGATGTCAGAGCTCGTCTTCACCACGCCTTTGCGCCGGTAGGAGATGAGCGCATTGGTACTCAGAAGGGGAGAGTTCGTGCCAACCGAGGCATCAAACCACTCTTGGTCCCACTTCGAGTATCATTTGTTGTTGGTGGCCCTCGCTGGGAAGGCGTCCTGGTACTCCTTTCGAAGCTGGAAGTTGGCACTTCCAAAGGCCAAGGCCCTCTTGATGCAGTCTGCCCCCTCCCTCTGCTTCGGTTGGCAGTTGGCATCATGGAGGGCGACAAAGACATCTCCGCGCCCCTCGTAGCCTTCGGCTCTCATAGCCCACTCGAAGAGGGCTAACCTCACCACGGCATTTGGAGACAGATGAGGAAGTTCGAAGTTGTATGCCTTCAAGACTTCGCTCAACATGTCCACTGCCGGCAGCCCAAGGCCGGCTTCGAAGAACGCTTCGAAGAGCACAACTTTGTCATCCCGAGGCCTCGGTATGGCCTCCGACTTCTAGATCTCCGCCGATATCTTCCTTTCGCAAGCTCTCCGGATGGACTCCTCAGTTGAAGCTGATGCCCTCATCTCCAACGTCTGTTCGAATTTGTCTGATGGCGACCGAAGGTCCCTCGGCCCCAAGCGCCTTGCTGCAGGCTTCGCCGCCGCCGCCGCCTGCGCTTGGGCGGAGCTCGAACTCGCGCCCAGGGTCAAGGGCTTCTTTGCCGCAACCTTCTTAGGCATCTTGTGTGGCTTTGGCGCGAAGGACGCTGAGAGTTGCGAAGCCAGCTCCTCGCGAAGCTAAGGGTGGAAAGAAGAAAGGGAAGGATGCTAGGAGTTGAGAAAGAAGCAAGTGGGCGTGTGCCGAAGCCTTATGCGGTGAAACCCTTTTTATAGGCGGTAAAAGTCTCGACGGTTTCCTTGCCGAAGTCTATGACAAGTGGGCCTGAGGCGAAGATGAAGTGAACCGACGCGCCCCGCGAACTGTAACAGTCAATTTTATGACCGTTGCAAAGTCGTTTGGTTTCCCCGATGTCACCCTGTCAGTCAGGGCAGGCATTTATTACCTCCGCAGGTCGAAGCCTCCTTCGGTCTGAGCTCCGAAGGTCTGTTCTCTCTGAAGTTACATTTTTTACTGTCATTTGTCGAGAGGCGCACGCACCCCTTCGCTCCGAAGGGCTGCTGAGGCTGACGTCATTTGACCCATGTTTAAGGGAAAACTTATTCCCCCAACAGTAGCTCAATTAATACTTAAGTCTAGATAAACTACAAATAAATCTAAGATTTTTGGAAAAAAAATAAAAATATAATAGGTCTAAGATTTTTTGAAAAAATTAAAAATGTAATAGGTCAGAGTTTTTTTTGACGGAGGGAGTATTACACAACAAATTAATAAAAATAGATTGACAGATATAATTAAAAGGGTTTAGGGTATATCATATAAAAATATTAATTTATAATAACACGCTGACCGTGTATGTCTCGGAATTCCTGGCTTTACCGCTCTGAAACGGGACGTAGACGTTAGGACGAGGCTTTTCTTGGCCGTCTTGTCGCGAGGCGGAGCACGTGTGGCTCTCGAGGTTGCACCCCTCGGCCTCGACGGCGAACAAGACCGGAGGAATTTCTACGCGCCGGACGAGTCGCCGATGGAGCATGCAGACCCCACTTGGTTGGACTTCAGTCCACGGCTGACTCTCTCGTCGACACGACGAGCAAGCTGCGGGCCTCAGGCGCCACTCCCCTCGCTTTCTCAGCTCTATCTACTATCTGATCTTAACCTGCCCTTTTGCGAATCGTCTTTTGGGCTTTTTCCGATGCTCGTCCATGTCCATTACAGACGATCGAAAGCGTAGTGTTGCAACACTTTTATGTAAAGATTGGACGCTTCGTGTGAAGTTAGTAAAAAGTTTTATATGAAAGGCATGGCCATCGTTGCCTGAGATAAGTAATTGCACAAATAGTTTAGTCCAGGCTCCTTCCAATCTAATAACTTCCAGCAAATACCTGCAAATCTTTCTACAGATTTTTGTATGTGTAGAGTTTAATAGGAATTCACTCCATTACATATTATGTTTCTTTTTGTTTTTAAAAGTTAAACTATTTTTGTTTTTTTTAAGTAAAACTATTTTAACTTAAACCGGTTTTATAAAAAAATATACCAGTAATTACAATTAGTTTCATTAAATAAACTATTAAATATGTTTAGTATTATAAATATTAAATTATTTTTATTTAAACTTAATGAAAATTAAAAAATAACTTTTAAAAAAATCTGATGATTTATAAAATAGAGATGATAGAGGAGACAGTTGTAAGTAGATCTCAACATACACACAATCCCTTGATAATAACTGTCTCTGTATATCTCAAGTCCTTCAAAAACATGCCCAAATTCCCATCATCATGTACACGAGAAGACGTAACAAAGAGAATTATACGACAATTGGAGAATTCGCTTTCAACTTTCAAGTTCTGAAGTTCACAGGGGTACAGATCTTTTTTTTTTTCCGGGAGGCATGTGCACATCAGCTGGAATCAGCTGGAAAGATCACATAGTACAATTAGGATGACAACGTTCATTTACACAACAAAAATGTATACACTGGAATCGTCAACTGCGCACACTCTGGGCTAGATTTCACGACGGGGCTACGGATCATGAATTGTCTCTATAGTAAGAATTAAGAATGAGACAGCAAAAAAAGGCTGCCTCTTATATGAGCCAGTCTGTTAACCTGTAGTAGACTCTAAGCAGTCGGTTGTTCAGTAATCTTCTCGCACTCGCGCCTGTCGCTGAAACAGCTGCTTTGTGCTAAAAGTTCAACATCTTCAGCAGACAGGGAAAGTGCACCAGAACTCAAGTAGTGTCTCGACTGACGACACCTACGGCAAGATAAATAGAAAGGCACAGCAGCCGTGAGCCAGTGAAAAAGTGGTTCAGTGCAACAATGTTCGTTGATAGATAGGTTCCTAAAATTGAATCCTGATAGCACAAGTGGCACATAATATTGTGAAAATAGTTACCTTAAGGGACACCAGAGTACATTTATACAACCCTGAAATGTGGACGCAAGGCAGTACAATGGATTTGTGCGACAATGTTAAACTACTTCCAGATTCCAATTGGAACAGACAAAAGGGAAATATTGGAAACCCCTATTATTTGCAAGTTGAAACATGAATAAATCTTGAAAACTAGAAGCATGGAACACATTTTAAATGATAACAATTCTGAATACTCGACATTTTCTGTCATACATATCAAGGTCCTAAGATCTCCTCTATACTTCACTGAGTAGCATTATGGCGCTAATCATATATCTTCTTCTATTGAGATGAACTATACATAAACTACACACTTTCTAGTAATAGGGAGAAGCTTTTTAAGCTTTTACTTTATCCAGAAAGAATTTTGAACCATACAACCAGTTTGGAATTTTGAAACTAAAATTTATCAAAAGTAGGGACTTTGCATGGTACAAATATGGAATTCTATAAAATAAGACATTGGTGCATGGTTCACAAAAAGCAAGAAGTTTCCAAAAAATTGCTTATTGATCCATAATTTGTACAACATCATACTTGTATTTTACAAACAAAGAACGTTTTTAGAACTAAAAGACAATGATTACCTTCTTTGCTTGCCTGAGGCTTTACTTTCAGAAAGTCGCAAAAATTCTAATTGTGAAATTCGACTCATTGAAGACAAAAAATCAACAAAAGCAGGGCCTCGCAGTGACTGAGATAACTTAGAAGGAACCACTGGAAGCAGGATTTCACAAAGTCGTTTTTCCCTGAAAAAAGCATGGCAAATATTAATGAATCGGATATTATCAACAGTTCAATGTCAGAGAAGGGCCACCCCTAAAATTAATGTGGTCCTAGAGGAAAATAACCAATTTTTGCAAAGTTTGCACATTGTAGGCTCAATGTCCCCAAGATGAATCTTCCATACATACAATAAACTGATTAAAGTCATTAAAGTAGTCTTGTAAAAGTTTCATGTAAGTCAGTGTTAAAGTAGGAGCTAGGCGCTAGTCAGACGGTGACTTGGTGCCTAGCACCTAGAGCCACCTAGGCGATGCCTAGGTTTCTCTCCCCCCCTTCCTTTTTCTTCCCCTCTAGCCCTCCCGTCTCCGCCCCTTTCTCCTCCTACCTCCACCCACCCTACACGATTGCGCCCCTCCCACCTGCGACTCTGCCAGTCCACCCCTTGTGGCCACGCACGCCTCCGGCCACCGGATCCCGCACTGCCGCCGCTAGATCTGGGTCGTGCGCTCCTTCAGCCAATGGATCCCGCACCGCCACCACCAAATTTGGGCACGCTGCACGGAAACACAAGCGCACATAACGAGAGCGTGTAAACCCGGTGACCGGTGCACAAGGGCGATTGTGGCGGACGACGAATGGCGGGCATAGTGGCAACAACGCTCGACGGCTTGACCTAGAACCCTAGCTATGTGTGTGGTATTTTGGTTTTCCACTAGTTTGGCCACGAGCGCACACACTATCTAGAGCTCGAGGCTTAAATCGAAGCTAGGTGTCACAGCCACCCAGGGCACCTAGCGCCATGGTCAACTGCCTAGGCCGCAGTTGACCCACCTAGGTGCCCTGCCTGCCCAGGCCACCAACTAAAGCCAACTCAGGGCACTAGAGTGACGCCCAACACCTTTCAGCAGCCTAAGCGGCGCCTAGGCCCGATTTTTTGAACACTAATGTAAGTATGTTTTCAGAGTGAGATTCATAGGATAATTAAAATTTATATGAAACACAATACTTAAAGAAATTGCAAATAAGCAATCATTTTTTACTTGCAGTAGAATAAGGTAACAAGGTATTAAGATTTATTATTCTGGTGCAAAAATGTGGTCTATCACTATAATGTGAAATTGTGAACTTCCATGAGCACATCATATCAATTGGACTGCATAATATGTAATCAATTAATCATGAAGGTTCAACAATTGGCATAACCTTACAGCTGTCTAACAAGCCTTGCAAGAAGTGCATATGCCAGCCACAAAATCACATTTGCATTTCCAAACAAAAGGCAACAAATGTTGGTTATGCACCAATAGAAAATTCTCCACTGGCTGAAGATTTCTGCCATTTTGCAAATGCATGTGTCTATGAATGTCTTACCCGTATATTAAAGCAAGCTGCTGAAGTGTATTATTGTGATCAATAAAATAATCTACTCTACTTGTGTTTATGGTTCATGACTTCATGTAATAAATCAAGTGCAGTTGTTGGATTGACATGGAGGTGCAACCATAAGAAATACAGCTCTCATCAAATGATCACGCAACACAGTAGTATCACAAAGATAATGTAGTGCTTACCTTGTCTTACAAACACTACTTGTTGGATATTTCAGATGGAAAATGTTCCCAGATCCATCACTGCAGCTGATCGCAGATCTAATAAGTTTACCAAGAGATGTTGTAGTTGTACTGTTAAACAATAAGTCTTGAGAGAAATCAACAAAATCATCAGCTGTAGCTTGGGTATCTCTTTTGATAACACAAAGACCATGCTGAGCATAGATAGATCCCATCTCAAGCTGCTTGCCATACCAGGAGAAATCATCTGGCTCAGCACAAGGTGTTGTCGTTGGGCCCAAAATATCCTGCACAAATTTATAAATACTTAAGACCATATTACAAAAATATGAATCTCCAAAGCAACAGAAACACAAGATGACTGACATTAGTAAAAGGGTAGCAGCAGGAGAGCATGAGATCTGATTCTGATATTAAATCAGACACTGCTGAAACAAGCTTCAAAGATCCAGAAACTGTTCTCTTATGGTTAATATCACCAGGAAGTACAGGATGGCACCGTCGTAGCCTGTTCCAAGTATCCTGTACATGTTCAATCTTGCATAAGTTATTGGTTTTCTTGCCAGAAAGCAAACAAGCACTTCCAGCACGACTGCACTCGTCCATCAATTGGTATCCTGCTGAAGAGTTTGCTTGTTCATTCCGGCCAAAAAAATCCACATAAGCTTCACACGTCTCACCAATAGCATCTTCCATGCATTTATCTGTTTCACCAATAATTAGATTCTTCACATTGTTAGTATCTTCTAGTGCCATTATTGACTCATTATAAGTACCATCATTGTGGAGGGCAGATGAACCATTAGAAACTAGACTTGATAAAAGATCATCATTGCTGACAGATGCAGATGTCACCCCAACTACAAAGGATGACTCAGGCACACATGACATGTCCTGTGACACAAATGTATCACATATTTGTGAAATGGATCTGGCCATGTTGCTTTCAAACTGGTTTTGGAAAGAATTAGTGGTTCCAAAAGTCCTTGATTCGCTAAGAAAACAAAATTGATTTGAAGTCCCTTGTCCATGTAAATGGGATTCAGATGATTGTGGGAAGAAATCACTTTCTGGAACAATGTTGGAAATCCCTTGTCCATGTAAATGAGGTTCAGATGATTGTGGGAAGAAACCACTCTCTGGAATAGTGTTTGAAATCCCTTGCCCATGTAAACAGGGCACTTCTGAAGATTGTGGGAGCAAAGTACCTTCCAGAACAGTATGTGTGGCATCTTCGGTATTAAATGCATCAGCTAGATCATCATCAGACTCAAATAATAACACTGCGCCATGCCTATTTCTAATTCTTCGCTGACTGGATGGAAGAGGGATATCTGGTATATCATGGAAATCATCAAGATCATTCTTACAAGGTGAGATATCATTACATTCAGCAGAGAGGACACGCTTTAACTTGGATTTCTTAGGCTTTCTTGTTTTACTAGCACTTCTTCCCTTGGTCAAATGTGTTGTTATTTGTAATTCAAGAGCTTCAAACTCAGATGCTTCCATCTGCCTTTTCTTTTCTTCAGCCAACATGATTGTTTTCTCTATCTCCATGTATATTGTTTCTGATAATTTACAGGGGAAATCCCAAGACAGTATTTTTGGCACAGTGGAATGCACTGCATCCAAATCAAGTGAAAAAGGACTGGACATGCATGTATTTGACCTCTCTGAAATAAGAGCACAAATTAGAATAGCAAAAAAATGTATTCACCACTTATACACTGGGTACAATATTGCAAAAAAGCTAAACTACCAACTTTTCACATATATCACATGATAAAAGCTAAACTCTGCCTATGTTGTCTCAATATAGCAGGTCCCAAGCCCCGGTAAAAGAGGAGAGAGTCCTTTTCCCCTAAAAGGTTGTGATAGGCTTGGCGAGTCAATAGAAAACCTAGTCACTCAAATGGAGATGAAACCCAGGTTTGTTGGGTTTCAACTCTAGCCTACCCCAAAAGTTGCTTGAGATTGAAAGGCTTTGAAGAACATAAAACGATTAGAAGTTTAGAACTGCTATCAGCATTTTGGTTGGTGCTAAGTGCTAACAATGAGTGTAACATATAACATGACATGTCTAATGTCTTCCACAGAAACAAAGAAAAAGCAACAAAAAAATGCTGCTACAAACAGGTGAAATTTCTAACTTAAAGTTGACTATTAAAAAATGAAAATAAGATAGCTGATTGATGCCAGATTAGGCCCATTACAAACTCACTTTATCATATACTCATAGTCAACTAGTCTTGTAGGGGTTGCAAACATGTTGCGCAATTAAACATCTTGGCTGCTGAATCTATAGAAAATTCAAAGTGCGATCCTATCCATGCATTCACTTCTGTAAATAGGGGAGAAAAAATTTTACGTTGTTATCATAGTTGTTACGACGACACGGCGATGCGCGGCAACCTACCACCTTCACAACATTAAAACGCTTATGGCGCGCGACGTGGCATCGCCATAGATACATTGGCACGGCGAACAATATAAGAAAATAACTTAGGATTTAGAAAAATATATCAACATATTAATAAATTGCAAATAATAATAGCAATATAATATGATAAAAATAACCATACAATATTAAGTTGTAATATTGTTAGTTTACATACCTTATAAAATAATATATATATAATTAAAATTTCAATAACATATTTAAAATTGTATCTAATATTGTTTTTAAAGTTAAGTTAATAATCTATTTATAAAATCTACAGATAGTCAATTTATACAGAACCCATTTAAAGCCAATTAGGGTTTCTTATTTCTTAACCCTAATTTCTATTCCACTCCTCTCTCTCTCTCCCCACCCTTCCGCCGCTTCTCTTTTCCCTTCCTCTCCCTCACTTCCTCTTCTTCTCTCCTGGCTGCGCCGCACATGCCTGGCCGAGACATGGTTGGCCCCACCGCGTGCCGCTCGCGCCTGGTCGAGCCACGGCCAGCGCCACTCATGCTTCTTCGTGCCGCGCACGTCTGGCCCTCGCCGCACCACGCCCTCACTACTAACCCACGCCGCGCTGCACTGAGACGCCGCGCCGCCTTCATATGGCGAGCACCACATCCGTGGTGGGCGCCACGCGACGCCACAGCGACGCCACGCGCCTGTGGCACCCGCCATAGACCCTCGGTGATATGGCAGTCTGTGGCGAATTGCATATCTACGCCACAGCGATATGGCAACGCTATGGCGATGATATGGCGACGCCATAACAACTATAGTTGTTATATACTTATATATGACCCTAGTTAAATTTAAGTAAAGGGGCAGTAGCCCAGCACCAGCACACAAATGTCTAGTAACTAGTGAGTTGTAAAGGATCTTCCTTTCAAAGCAACCAACCTGTGTAATGTAGCTTTCCTTGATACCAAAATTGCAAAACCATAGTTGTTCTCCTAATATCACCTACACATGCATTTATTATATACTTCAGTTGAGGAACAGTGATTTCTACTCCCTCAGACTTGCACATCTGCACAAAACAGGATATGCTCAACATTAAACAAATGCAGTAAACTACATAGCTTTTCAGTATTTTCAGTCTGGAATTGACTTTTTAGTTTTTACCCTGTCAACATGTGAAAGTAGCTCTGCAGATGATGGGTATGTAAAATCCAATACTAGCTGATCCAAGAGATGAGGCAACAATGGATCTTTCTCTTCAGGAAATATAAAGTAACAATATAACAAGTGTTAGTATATTATATCAAATGAAATTACAAAGGCTGATAGAGATGTGTAATACCTAAGGGCAAAAAGGCTTACTGTTGCTAGTCAGTATGATTGGCCATTTTGTAGTCTCCACCATCTTAAGTATGGTTGAAATAAATCCACGATCCTCATCAAAGACAGTATCTACATCCTCAAATAGGATGAGTGTCTTGTTAACGACTTGTTTGTATTCAGCCCTGTCAGGAGTCTCCGAAAATGGATCCAAGGAATCACCAATTGGTGGACTGATGATCTCCTCTTGTGACCTGCATGGGAAATCAAAAGGCACTTTTGATGTCATTATGTCACCTCAAACAGGCCAGCCTGCGAAGTTTCATACAGAATACTTAGATTGTCATTTAAACTGCAGTTCAGCTAACTATCCTATGCCATGTGTACTTGTCACGCCCCAATACCAACATTCATATAGGCTGTAGCAGCCTTTTCGTTGTTATCTCCTAGTTGGTTGAGATAAATCAGTAGTAATTTCATTAGAGATCATGCTTGTGTACATTATGTTGTGCATTAAAGATGTCAAATAGTAGTCACTATTACCAGATAAATGTGAGAAAAATAAATATTAATGTGGAAAAAATTGTTGGAGACCATATGCTGACACTGGTTATGTAGGTTTCGGTTATATTGAAGTTTACAAAAAGGTGCTTTCCAGTCAGAATGAACACAGGTGTGCAAGTACAATTAGATGCCTTTCTTTCGCATTCCAACCTCTCACTTTAAAAAGTCTTCGAGGAGTTGACACTTGTCAATTAACGTCCATGAACAGTTGGAGGAAATGGTTGTTCTTAACAAAAGCATTTCCCAAGTGGAAACCATTGATGAGTGGTTCTTGTTAGTGACCCATATTGTGCGGTCGGTTGATGTTGATGGGCACTTCACGAGAGTCCATGATAGGCTCATATACTCCACAGGGTTTCTAGTCTGACTTTGGGTGCCAGGCCAAGATAATAAAATGAAACTTTGCTTTTTCATCAATTAGATAGGATCACATCTTTTATATTATATTGTTAGGACCTATCAGGCTATCACTATATAATACGTAAGGCAGATTGGACTCTCTTTTAAGAAAGAAAAGGGAATAAAGAAATATCCCAGGCCTATGGTGCCACATTTGTCCTAAGCTCCCCTATGAACTATGGTTCTAATATAGATGCAGCATGACCAAGATAGAGGCAGGAAAGTCAGCATAACTATAGTTTATTATAAATAGGAACAGTGATAACTTGTACAATAAATTGTGCATACCATTTTTCAAGACCATGTGATTTAGTTGCTTCCTCAAACTTTTGTCTTACATAAGCCCCATTTCTAATATCAGATGTATTTACCTTGAAAAATGCCACAAAATGTCATCAGATAAAAACAAGTGTCAGAATCAGAAATTTTCAGAAATAAATACTGCTTGTACTTTAAACTAGGTAATGAAACTATTCAAATTTTGTGCATAACCCATGTCCTAGTTTTTCACTGAAATGAAAGTATGACAATTATAAACAGAACATTAACTGTTTTCAGCATGGGGAAGTGTTGAATTAAAGCCTATAACCACTTATTACTGCACTCCTACAGTTATGTATGACTGGAATAAGCCCAATATTGTAACTAATTTAGAGTATGATCCAAACACAACAACAAAGATAGAACCTATTGTAGTGGCACAGCCCCTTACAGGGGCGGAGGGAAGGGGGGCTTTTTCAGTATCAATTGTGATCATCGAGACAATATTTTTTGGTTATGAAACTAGTAAATACATGTCTACAGAATAAAATGCATGTGTTTTTCTTTTTTATTAAGTTATATGATAGTTTATATTGAAAAGGAAATAGCAGCGAAGATTAACTCCTCTAATATTATTAAATTTATAGAATTAAAGTTATTATAAAATTTAAGTTAATAAAAATGCATTTCTATTATCAAGCTTAGAGTATCTCCAATTTTGGAATACAAATCACTTTAAATATGTTTCTTTCCAATAGAGTTTTTAAATTGAAATGCTTCCTAAAAGTAAGGAGCGAAAGGATTATTTTTAGGGATCTTTTGTTTTTATGAGTCATTTAGAGTATCTGGAGCTAATTTTTTTATTGTAATCCCAAAAATTTAGAAAAAGAGGCATTTTAGAGCTTCTCTTAGAGATGCTCTTATGATATATTGGCTTGTGATAATGTGTTAAAACAAATTACTATTATCAATATTGATGAGTTGGCTCCCATTATATTTAATTCCTGGCTCCGCCCCTGGCCCCTTATGTAGTGCTTTTAGCATGTCAGCGTGTTTGGACCAACAAACAAATCATAAAGACAGAACTCAAAAATAAGGTTATCCATTTGCAGAGTGAAAAAAGAAAGTTGATCTAATAAATGGAGGAGAGCTTTGATCTTTGTATTACTACACAATGAAGTTTGAGTACACCTAGAGAACTAGACAGGATTATGAACTTGACTGTCATCATTATGTGCATGAGCTAGCTAGGTGCCTCATGATAATAACATGCCAGAGCCCAGAACACCTAAAGCAAGAATGACCCTCACACCAGTCTGGGTGCATGTAGACATTGTTTTGTTAACATTTCTTGCAGTTGTAAATACAAAAACACGATAAACCAGCCAGGTGACACCTAATGGAAAGCAACTGAAATGGATTTCAGCTTATCTGCTGGTCTAACACCATACCCACCTTAGCAATTAAAATTCTCAGCCTTTTTCAAATCCAATTCATGAATCCCTACTATTCAAACAAGAACATTCAGCAATATCTGTATAACTAGCATCCTGATTGGAGTCAAAACATCTGAGACCCAGCCCAAGAGAGGGATGACTTGAGCCCAGCTCTAGCCCATTCATGTGTGCACATGAATGATGGTAGAACAGTACCATACTGCTGTTCAGCAAGAAATGCACCAACATATATATCCAGGTGCCAAAGCCCAAATGCACTTCAACCCCATGTTAACCCTTAAGTGTTGCAAGGAGCCGGGGATAAAAGTGTAAGAAGGATTTGTGTGATTGTGAATTCTATCCAAAATGGGGTTAGGCCTGAGCCAACATCGAGGTTGGGGCATAGCAGAACAGTCCCAAACTGCTTGGTTAATACTGTAAAGAAAATACCTCAATTACATTGAAGCCTTGTTCTCTTGCACATGCAAAAACTGCAGCTGATTTTCCACACTGAAAGAACCGATCGAATAGAATACATTAAGAAGTAATAACTGATAACCTATTGCTACAAATTTAGGTTATTATGACACTTTTTTTTCAAATGAACCATACAAAACAAAATAAAACACCATATGAGCATGAGGTGATTGCAGTAAATAATCTTATCTTACCACACCTCCATATTCAACTAATACAGACAAGTTAGGAAAAAAGGTGGTCACAAACTTGTTTTATGCTTTATCCATAACTTAGTACATTCAAGTTCCAGGGGTGCATAAACCTTTCTTGTTTAGAGTTCAAGCAAATAATATAAGTCACATCACACTACAAACCTTTCCTATCAAAATCAACTTGCCAGTTGGAATTAATTTTCAAAACATTACCTTACCTTCAAGAGAAATAAAATTTGAGTTAATTCTGGTAGTAAGGAAAGATATATCCTACAAGTGCTATAGTATCTCAAAAGAGATGCTGATAAGCAATCTTTTCCTGTTTAGTGGGGGTAGGTTTAGGATGGTGTTCATTACAGACAGCACATTCCACAAAACTATAATCTGTTAGTAAATGAAAATGCAAGGTAACTTCAAAAGTAATAAAGATAAGATTGATTACTGAAATACATGTTACATGAAGCATACAATGAAAACAAGTACTCTTCAGCATGGCACTCACCCCAACTGGTCCAGTAATTAGAAGCACATTCTCGTAATCAGAAGCATTTTCTGAATAATCTGTATCAGATCCATCTTCACACGAGCTGCCATTGATGTTCCCTTTAGAAACTCCACTTTGTTTCATTTTGTGGCCTCTTTCATCCCACCCTTTAAGCCATTCACTGAGAAATTTTACGTGCTCAGTGTTTCCACAAACCTGCTCAACCAAGATGAATAGTACTCTCAGGACAAGTATAAGCATATATGAAGGTGATGTTTTGTGTTTTCCTAACAGAAGCACACTAGCCAAAAAATGGTCAAATATAAGAAATAATCAGAAATGGGTTCACAATATTTACTATTACAAAATTGAGTAAATTACACATAATCGTGGGTTTGAGGGCACTACTGCACTAGTAACGTAAAACCCAAGGCTTTACAAATTTCTTTCGAGACTCCAAGTATTGAGGCAAAATGTTTCATAAAAATACATATTTATACATAATATCTAAATACCATATATTACATGGTATTTTCAAGTATATAACTATATAATATATATTATACTCACATAGTCACATTAGAAGGTTTCACCGTATAATCTATGTCCTCACTCTCCCACTGCAAGATGGCAAAGACGACAATGCAAACCCCGGTGGCAGCGGCACATTAATTGGTCACATTAGTGCACAAACAAACATGCTGATGGCAATCATCTTTGTCTAGAAGGTGGCTAATGTCTGTATCTACTAAAAATGTAATATACTGTGTTGTGCAAGTATTATGCATAAATATCATAGCCAAATGGAGGATACAGATATAAATATGGGATTTTACAAAATGTTTGGGCCCAAAACCTGGGTTCCTTGTAACAAAATGTAAAGCCTGCGATTTTTTGCATTACAGATGAAGATGCCCCCAAAACTAGGGTTTTGTGAAATTTACTCTATAAAATATGATGAGTACTGGCAATATGCCAAAAAAAAATTATGATGTTTACCTGGGCAGCAGTTTCAGGACGGTACTTGTCAGTCCATAGGTAATAAGTCGTCTGACAGCTGCAAGATCAAATATTATGTTATGTGCCATCAAACCATTAGAGATAAAAGCCGATGCAAAAACATATCATACAAAATCTACATGATTAGTGTTATGTTCAGCAATACATCGTAGATTAGAAGAGTTTGTTTAGCACAAGTAATTAGAGATAAGGTTAAGATAAGATTATGTTATTAGACATAAAATAGAGTTAGACCTGCTGTTAGGATTTTATTGTTAGAGATAAAGTAGGAAAATTAGTTATATAAATAGTAGCATATTGTATTAGATTAATCAAGCAGAAGGAATAAAGAGTTCATGCTTCCTGCTTCTACCAATTAGTGTTGAATTGTGAGAGAGAAGTCCTGTGAATATTGGGTTGTATAGCATTGAGTCTTAGAGACAGGTATATATAGGAGTACATGCATAGAGAGATTACAAAGGTTATCTACAGATAAGAAAGGACTAAATATAAATACAATCCTATCTAATATCCTCACTATTACAATATACTCTAACCTACCATGTACTCACATATCATATACTCTAACAATTAACACTACTGCAATTGACCTATGGGTTACGACAAGACAAATGAAAATTTTCATGTCAGCATCAACACTGAAAATCTGAAATGAACAGTTTTTTTCAGCAATATCACACAGAAAAAATTATTCAGCTGGCATTTTTGTTTGTGTCATTGTGTTAACACTTAACACTGTGTACTGGGCACAACTGATGCAGAATTGTGATTTTCTATTATGCAGTATGCTATCACATAGTGTAAAACTCTGAAATAAAGAAAAGATAGTGCAAAATACGACCAATAGATACCAAAAAAGAATAAACATGAAAATAACATAAATACAAAAGAAAGTAAAACCCTACTTTCTGACACCAGTACACCACTTGAGTAAGCATTAAACAGAAACAAAGAAGGCAGGTAGCGTTGGCTTCCTTGGCTAGTAATTTTAACCACTATTGGTTCAGGAATCTATGCGGCGCAGCTTCATAAGATGGTGAGGTTTAAATGATTAATAATTTTTCCATTTGTGATGTCAATTGTCAAGGCAAAATTAAGACAGCCAGCAGAAAGTTAACAGCACAAGACACATTTAAGCAAATAATGACAATAGTGAAGGTTACCCATTCTGAGTGACTTCCAGCAATCCATGCTGTATCCTTTCCTTTTGTTCGCTATCTAAAAGAGAAACATACCGACTGGAACTGGGTGTTAACAGGCTATCATCATCAACATCAATCTGTGAAGCAAATGGTCATGCATGTTTAAATCAAGATTAGTGCATGATTAGGACAAGAAATTTACTGGCTATGAAAATATAATTGGTGCACAAAATGAGCCTTTTCAAATGCTTCATAAAAGATCAATGTGGAGAGGAAACTTGTACCACATCAAAAGAAGAAAAAATGCTTTTGTTTTGTTTGTCATAAAAGCTAGGCAAATCCACTCCTGGATCTATATCCTCTGCAAAATTCTCCTCAACCAACTGGCTTTGACACATCCTCTTGCAATTAGTTTCTATTGACAAAGGTTTAGTCAAGCCCTCAAAGAATGAACCAGAGCTTTGAATAATACTGGCAGTACTAGTGTCAAGAAACGATTCATTGGTTATTAGCCATTTACTCCAGTGAATCGACATAGTGTCCTGACACAGAGAGAAAGAGAGGAGTGATGATCAGTTGCATTGAAAAAACCACCTTATAACAGACCACAAAGGCACAAAGGTGGGATGCATTATGATACCAAATGAATGAAATATATGTTTGACACACCTCCAATTGGTCCAAAACATGAATAGGCCAGAAAGGTGGATCCCTCTCAAAAGCACAAAACAAATTAACATCCTCATCCTCATTATTAAGAACATCTTTGTTTGCTTTCCTAGAAGCAAAAAACGGATGCATTTTCTTTCCAGATGACAACCTCCGATTTTCCTGACAATGATGTCAATGAGGATTTTTCAGACAACATAAACGATAATATAGTAAACATGAACCAATGGAAAAGTACGACTGTGATTGAAGGTGTTTTTCCCCTCAAACAACTGAGGCTGTAATCAGAGTGCCCAAATGGAGACATAAATATATTAATACCACGAGCATAGTTGTCATGGCATCGCCTAATCATCGCCTAGGCGAAGATTAGGCGTCCGGGCAGTCCGCAGCCAACACCACGGTGGACGACTCGCCATATCGGAGTGTGGCATCCGCCTCACGCGATATGGCATCTGCCTCAAGGGATTAGGCATCGCTCGGATGCCAAAAAGCTCCATGAGGACGCCAGATGGTGGCGGTGATGGAGTGTTGATGGAGTCGAAGCCCGTCGCCTAGATCCGTTCCCCAGCCGCTGGATCCACACACAGGCCGCCGAATCCACGCTGCCGCCGCGTCAGGACCATGCGCCGCCATTAGGACAGCGCTCCATGCGTGGGGATCGAATATGAGGGAAAAGAAATGTAGACTGCATAGAGCCAGAGAGAGAGGAGGCGTGTAGAGTGTAGACTGCAGTACTATTGGAGACATAAAAAGAAAAGATGGAGAGATAGACTGCTAAGAAATGCTTGTCTTGTGCCAAGCAAATGCTGGCACATTTCTCTTATTATTATATTAACCTATTAATTAATATCCCAATTAATCGGTTAATTTCTAATCCCAGGCTAATCATCGATTTTTCTAACACTAAATATTAATGACTTGCAAACATTAATCTTGCTAGTAAGCAGTAGCTATGTAGATTGTAGTATTAATGACCTAAGTAGTATCAAGTGATAATGAATTGATGATGTTTTCATGTTTATTCCCAGCATAATTTTACAATTAAGAAATACTATTATACTGTTTTCATGTCATTTCTGTGAAGTGAGTATGGTGTCGCCTCGCCGCATGCCATACTCGCCTAAAAAGTGTGAAGGTGGTCTGGCGCCTCGCCTCGCCGCGCCGCCGTAACAACTATGACCACAAGCATTATCAAACATTTAAGGATGGTTCACTCAGACAAAAGTTAAGTTTATTTTAATATGTAGCTGTACTTTCTAACAATAATGAGATAGTCAATAATGCCATTTCTTAAATAATTCTTGATGTTTACAATCACAGTTATGCAGGGTTCAGAAAACACTACAGATGTACTCTAAACTCTAAAGTCTGAAATTCGATATAGAAATAAATAAAAGGGAAGGTCTATTTTTGGCCCATAAACTCTTCTCGGAGTCTGTTTTCACCCCAAACTCAAAAATCAGTTGTTTTTCACCTTCTGTTTTCAAACCAGAAATATACCCTATTCTACAATGGTTATGTTTGAATTGGCTGTGGTTTTCGCTAGTGCAGATAATTATTATGCATGTTTTGCTGATAGTTAGGTCCACATCAACAGAACTTACCTAATTTTAGTTCATATTAGCAAAACCACCATGGATATGATTTAGGGTGTTATTATTTGTCCAGTTTTAGAAGATGAGAGTGAAAAACAACCAGTTTTTTAGTTCACGCCTGTTGGACTATGGATAAAAGCCCCCACCTCTCCCACTATAATGCCTAGGTTTTATGGTTGGGTTGGCTAGGTGGGGTGAGCCTAACATGGTATCAGAGCCAAGGTCCTGGGTTCGAATCCCCCTGGCCACGCATTTCCGCATTTCCGCTGCGTGATTTCCCCTGCGCCTATCTAGTGTGCTAAGACCTGTTGCGGGCTACGCCGGGCCTCTAGAACCTGCTGCGGGCTACGCCGGGCTCGCACGCCGTAGGGGGAATGTTGGACTATGGATAAAAGCCCCCACCTCTCCCACTATAACACCTAGGTTTTATGGTTGGGTTGGCTAGGTGGGGTGAGCCTAACAACGCCTTCAAGATGAAAAATGAACTTCAAGAAGGGCTTGAGGACTTAAAATGGACTTTACCCTACATATAAATAGAAACTGGTACAGGGACCAAAAAGCCACGAACAAGTATACAGTAGTCAGCCAAACAAAAGAGAACCACCCCAACCTCAATTGACAATTATATGGTATCTGAATTAGCAGTAACATTTCACTTTTACTTGGGATGTCAAGGTGGCAATTCCAATTGATTTATCAAACAGCCAGTATGTTTTCGACGAATGGTTGACACAATAGCCAAAAGGAAGGTGTAAAACTGGAAAATCAAAAGGCACTAGCACAGTAGCATACAGTATCTCAAATCAAACAATGGCACTGGAGCATACCTCTGCAGCTATCTTTGCTTCTGACCTTAGGTCAATTATCAAATGTGGATTTTCTTGATTGCCTAGTTCATCAACACTATCATTAGCTTGTCTTGCTTCAGAAGGGACAGTCATCAAATCAATGTCAACAGATATGGGTGATGCTTCAGGTAAGACAACTTCAGTCTGACTGCCGCGTAGTTGCTGACAATTTTCATGATCTTCACAAACAAAAAAACTCATTACACATTTTCAAAGTAGAATAAGTTAATAAATAGAGGTAAATTTACTACTAAAAATATCATCAAATGTCAAGTGTGCCAACTCTGTAACACTGGGAGTATGGAGTATGGACGGTGCTCAATGTGTGCTTCATGAACACTTGATAGTATGTGTTTCTTACATTGTACAAACCAACACAGTAGGGTACTTTTACAGAGTTTCAACAATACTGAATCACCAACGACATCAATCATAGTCTGGAGTCTGAACTGAAGGGAGGAGTATTTGATAAGATCTTAATGCACACTTGCACTCATGGGCGCGTGACCAGAGAGAGAGAGAGAGAGAGAGAGAGAGAGAGAGCTAAGTACTGACCATCAGTAGATTCCAATGCCTTGCAGCGCTTTCTGTTAGAAACCCTCAGTGCTGCACCTTGATTTCTACCCCTGCTTTTCCGCTGCTTTTTCTGAGGGCTTTCATCTGGAATTTGACAGTTCATATATTCAAAGGTGATATTTCTGGCATGATATAATTTGTTTCATTTGTTGCTTCCTGTTCTTAATGCAGAGTAAATACATAACAGAATAATGACAGGGCTGGTGAAGCACTTATAAAAGAAACGGTAATAATATGGACACATTGTAGACCAATTACAGGATTGACATACCAACCAAAATCGCTTCAACCCTGCTATCTTGTTCTGGAGCAGTTGCCTCTTTGTTTGAAGAGGGCTACATAAGTTTGATTAAACAAATCAGTATTTTACATAAACAAAAGGTGAGGTGACACAATAAAAAACAGATACCAGTTCATATATATAGGACCTATATTGGATAAAGGGGTCCTTTTATCATATAAGGTATATATGACAAATGTAGATATAGCAATTGGTCTACCTAGGAGCATGTGATGCTTTGCAACTAATGTAAATGATTTGTTTTTGTGCTGCACTTATCTGGCAGCTTACCCGGCAATGGCACTTATCTGCACTAAATGATCAGAGGTGTAATTGAGTACCAACCATACCCACATTACCCTTTGGCCATGGATTCATGTGCGGACCAACATAGAACTACTGAGTAACTTGTTGGGGTAGGTGGCTCAACCAGCCCAAATCCAAGTTATTAGATAGGAAACAATAAGGCGTTCCATTGGTGCACACACTGCCAACACTACCACAAGCACAGAGTGGACTCCAGGGAAAGACAGGCATGAGCCCCTGTTTCCTATTGGTTGCTGCTGGCATGCTAGTCGCTGTCTGATGCTGCGATCACCAAAGACTTGGAAGGTTGGCATCATTAATGGAGACATTGTCTGCCACCACTGGGCCTTTTCATCTTGCTTGCTCAGACTCGCCTACCCATCTTAATCATCCTCATCTCCCGACTCCCCTTTTCTATGTGCTATTTTAAATGTCTAGTTCAGTTCGGAGTTTTTCTTTCAATCAAGATCATTTGAAGCGATGAGAGATCTTTTTCTAGACTTGTTGGGCAGCCATCAAGGGAGGAGGATGATCATGCAGCATATTGCAGCCTTATCTAGAGACTAAAGAGGCTTACTGTTGCTGCTAAACAGAAGAGTAACACAAATGTGCACAGCAATCTAGTCTTATCATGATTCTACCTGAGTTAAGTAATGTGTTGTCATTTCTCTCTCTAGTGAAATGGCACGCTAGACTTATCCATGTTCTAAAAAATCTAGTCAGGCAAGCCACAATTCAACACAACAGGCGAATCAAAACAGTAAGGACTACCGAGTAGACACCAAAATTAGGCGAAATTCAAGAATGTACCTTCGTGCCGGTCTCTGATTTCCGCGCCCTTCCTCTCTTCTTTGCCTTCTCCGGCTCCTTCCCACCCTCCTTCTCCGGCGCCCCGTCGGCCGCGGACGCGAGAGGGACACCACCGGCAGAAGATTCCCCTCCGCCTCCCCCACCATTGCCGCCGCGGCCGCGGCCGCTCGTCTTGGGCGGTCCCCACGAGAGCTTCGACTGAACGCACCGCCGCAACCGCGTCGCGCCCGCGGACGAAGGCGCAGGGGACGGCGAAGGCGATGGCGACGGCGACGGCGTCGGCGTCGGCGTCGGCGCCTCGGGGTCAGTAGATCCGC
This sequence comes from Zizania palustris, assembly GCA_019279435.1. Taxonomy (NCBI): domain Eukaryota; kingdom Viridiplantae; phylum Streptophyta; class Magnoliopsida; order Poales; family Poaceae; genus Zizania; species Zizania palustris. The sequence goes on along the minus strand of JAAALK010000079.1, from coordinate 53,606,236 downwards.
CCATGGGAACGAGCGAGAAGGCCAGACCCAGGGGAATCAGAGCTAGGGTTTGGGAAATCGAGAGCTAGGGGAGCCGGAAGTAGCACGGCAATGACGGCAGGAGACGGGGTTGGATTAGCTTCGCTTTTCCCGCGCGGGGACGCGAAAGGCGGGCAGATTTGGGCGCGAGCATATATACTACCGCGGCGGGGTGGGGGTGGTGGACCGGGGAGTCGTTGACTACGAAAGGGGAAGCCGGCGAGGTGACGGATTTTTTTTAAGTGTCTGAATATCTTTAAATTTTGATTTTTTTAATATAATATTTGGGGATTCTTTTTTTTAATGCAAATCGGTTTAAATGAATTTCCTTTAATAGAGTCCCTAAATTTGAGTCTTTGTATACGATTCCTAATATTTTGGTATTCTTTTTAGAGATGCAAATCAGTTTAAATAAGATTATGTATTGATTCTTTATTTTTGAGAATCATTTATAGTATCTGTTGGGGTTGTTTTTTTAGTAATAATACAAAAATTTAGATAAGAGAGTTATTTAGAGCTTCTCTTGTAGATGCTCAACTCGAGAGGTGACGTAACGTATGTAACTCCTAAAAATTAATCAATACATAATATTATTCTTATAATCTCAATTCCTAGGATCGGCGAGAACTATCATTTCTCCGGATGGGTCGTGGGCTCTCTCCTTTGGCCCTAGCGGCCGACGATGAGGCGATCACTGTTCCTCGGCATGGAAAGGAAATTTTCTTCGATGATGAGATTCTCGAGGCCCAGGAATCCGATGTTGGGCTAAGGAAGCTGGGTGATCCTGTTGTGGAGGCCTCCTCGCAACCTCCGTCTTCTAATCCCCTCATTCTGCCAACGGTTTGGCTTCTCACTCCTGGAGTTCTGGGAAGACGAAGTGGTTGTGGGTTCCTCGTGGGGTTCCGTTTGAGGCGTCGCTAGGGTTTCCTGCATCGGCGGTGGACATCAGGCGGTTCGGTGACTTGGCGCGTCGGATCCATCGATTTGCTCCCTGGTACATTGATTCTCGATCCTTTTCTCAAGTTGTCTCGGGTGTTTCGATGGCAAATCCTTGGAGAGCTGACGCAGTGAGTAACAAGCGGTGGCTCGTGCGTGATGAGAGCTGGGGAAATGTGAATAGAGTTGATCGGAGTCAGACTGAGGATTTGGAGCGTCAAGGCTGGCAGAGAGGTGTAAGGGGTTTGGCTCAAGATGATGTGTGGAAAGGCGACCGGTTGTAGAAATCTAGGGCTAATACCCTTGGGCTTGCTCCTGGTCCGCCTCACAAAGAGATGAAGAATCCTAGAGATACTCGCTCGGAAGAGATGATGTGTTTAAAATGTGGGAATCCTGGCCTTCATCAAGCGCAGTGCTCGAATCCCGCTCTCTGTTATGCATGTAAGAAGACTGGACATATATCTGCTCATTGCCCTAAGATGCTTATGAAGAGAGTTGATAAACTTGATTTATCCGATTTTGGTCATGAGATTTGCGGTATTGGTATGCCGAATCAAGCTTTCTATAACTTGGATTCTGATGATTTGTTTGAGCAAAAGGGATTTGTACCAATTACAGGTATTCTAACCGTGCTTAACGGACTCTTCTCTGAGGAGAGAATTCTTATTGAAATGAAACACATGTTTGATGTTCCTTGGGAGTGGACAGTCAGACAATTGGACCAGAATGAATACCTTATTGAGTTCCCGTCAATGAGTATTCGTAGAGAGTTGACCAAGTTTAAGAGCTTTAATTTTCAAAAATTTCTGATCCTCGCATGTGTTCGGGAATCGACTAAAGAGATGGATGTTTTTGCTGAACTCCAGTCGGTTTGGGTTAAAGCCCTTGGAGTTCCACCTGTAGCCAGGAATGAAAAGTTTATGCGAAGACTTGTGCATCTCATTGGCTATCTAGTGGAGATTGATTCTGATCCCCTTAAGAAGCTGGGACCAATCCGTGTTCGGGTGATGTGCCGTGAACCAACACTTATTGAGGAGGTGTCAGAAGTGTTCATAAATTTTAAAGGCTACAGAATCTGTTGGATTCCTGAAGTTGAGTTTAAGAGGTCTGATCCCCCAAAACCTGATGACATCAAAGTGCCATCTGTGAGACGCAATCTTCCTAACCAGTCGGGTCTTGTGTCAAATTAGAAAGAGTTGAAACCTAGGGATAATCCTCCACCAACATCAAGCCAGCCATCTAATGATACTAGGGGTGAGTATAAGGATAAGGGGAAAAAACATCTTGATGACTTGCCTGAAGATGATGATTTCTCTGATGATAGTGGGAAAGTTGACATCCCTGATTTCATTGATGACCAATCTGGAGATGATTGTGGTGACCTGTTTGAGTATGTGCATAAGTCCTTTGTCCCCAATGAATCAGGGTATGTTTGTAACACCCCAGAAATTAAAAAGGAATAAAATAAAAAGAAAATAATATTTAAATCATTTTTGGATTTATGATTAAAGGAGAAATAACAAAAGAACCCAAATAAAGCCAAACAGGGAGAAATATTCAAAATTTGGACCTGGAAATTTTATGAGATGAACTAGAGACCAAAATATAATTTTAGGAATCTTTACAAATTTTTATCTACAGTGATTCAACCCTTAACCAAATATATGAATTTCTGGAATTATATTAAATCGGAAAAACATTTAAAAATCAAAATGGGCCTTAACCCTAAATCTACCTCAGCCCAGCCCAGCCCAGGCCGCCAGCCACCGACAGGTGGGGCCAGCCTGTCGGCGCCGACCCCCGCCTCTCTCCTCTCCCGCTCGCTCCGCAGGGTCCACCTGGCAGCCTCCCGCTCGCACCCTTCCGCCGCTTACATCCCGGGCCCGCCTGTCGGCACGTTTGCCCCGCCTTCGCCCACTGACAGGTGGCCCCCACCTGTCAGATTCGTCTTCAACAATGGAAGGGGATCCCCCTTCCATTCCTGTCGGCCCCTTGCCCTAATCGCCGCCGGCCACCCAAATCCACAAAATTGGGCACGGGATCCTGACCCCCGTTCACCGGTGATTCATTTCCAACCAAAACCGACGCGATTTCATCCATTTGGAAGCCAATCCGAGGGCTATGGTAACCTCGCCGGAATTGGGAGGAAATCCTCCTCGGGTTTCCCTCGTTGTCCTTTCCAAACCGACGCCGGCGAGCCCCTATAAGAGCGCCCCAGCCTCGCCGCAACCCGAGCACACCACCCGAGCCCTAGTTGGCGCAATCCCGAAAGCCACCGCCCTCCTTCTCGGTTTTCCCTCTGCTCTCTCTCCGGTAGCCCCTCGCCGGCGCTCCTGGCCACCGTCGCCCTAGCTGAGGCCACCGCCGGAACCGCTGTTGCCACTGCTCCCTCGGCCTCGCCTCCGATCGCGTTTCCCATCGCCGGATCACCGTCGCCACCGGCGACCCGAGGGTCTTCATCGCCTCTCCTCGCCGCCGGCCGCCTCCAGTCTCCAACCGTCCCCATCTCCGGTACGGTTGCACTCCCCTCTCCATCCTCTTTCCGTTTTCGCCGTCGCCTAGGGCCATGGACCCCGCCGCCGCCGTTCGCCCCTCGTCGTCGCACCGCCGGAGTCAGGGACGAAGACCTCGGTCATCCCCCGTGCCGTGCGCGTGCCGGACGAGCTCGGTACCGTGCGATCGGAGATGAACGGCTAAGATTAGAACCCGCTCGGGTTTAATCTGGGCCGTTCACTCGGTCAAAGGGGTACCGACCGCCATCGGCCGTTGGATCTCACTTAAGCGCCCCGCCCTGCGATCGCCCGTTGGATCTGGATCCAATGGTCCTGCTCGGCCTGGTCCACGCGCGCGGTCAACGGTTCACGGTGAACCCAGTTCACCGTGGACCCGAGACTGTTTTCTGTTTAAATAAAATTCCAGAAAATTGTTTAAACTTTGAAAATTCATAACTTGCTCATTTTAACTCCAAATTTCACCATTCAAATTTTGTTAAATCCAGAATAATATTCTCTACACATTAAAGCCATAAAAACAATATGATACTGTTACCCAAAATATTTGTATTAAATAAATGAATAGAAACCCTTTAGGGTTAAAATTTGAAATGCAGAAAATAAATTGGGAAAAATCCTAAAAAGTTAAGTTTTACTGTTTTATACCAAACTTTAAAATATTAAAATATTACTTCACATAAAAACACCCACAAAAATGAATATTGCTTATTTGGTGGATTTTATCTGTTTATTAAATGTATTGTTCACTTTTCCGTATCGAGAAGACTACGAGTTCGTCGAGGAGCAGGAGTTCTACCCCGAGGTTCCTCCATCCCCATTTGCTGATCAAGGCAAGTCATCGACCGTCTCTGTGGAAACAGTTGATCATATTGAGCCCATGTTTTTATAAATTATCGCTATAACTCATAGGTTAATATTGCATTAGTCAAATATCAAGCCCTACACTTATATTTATTGGATCCCCGTCCTTGTGTGCAAACCCAAGCCATGCTTATTGAGCCTTAACTCCTTGTCACTCTACAAATATTATATTAGCTAGTGCCCAATGTACCAGCACAACCGCTATAGGATATAAAGAATGAGTCGTAGATAGCTGGATTCTGATATATGAAATTCCCTGTTATTCTCGTCTCTGGATTCTGTTTGAGTTGGCTAAGTTATAAGTATGGTGGGTTCCGGGTGCAAGCTCGGAAACTGGTTGGTCGCACCCGGGGCACTATAAGGACCGGTCTGCGGGATCTGTTGCAAAGCACTTCCGTACCAACCACAAGTCTAATGGGTAAGTCCTAACCGGAAGTATGGAACACCCCGACTCTCTGCACCATAGTGGAGGGGGCAAGGGGCAAGCCCTCAGGGTGCCTTGTACCAAAGAAGGCTCAAGGGGGGGTATGGTGAGGCATCGACGCGTCGGGGCACCATATGAAACCTATAAGAGGGTGTTGTTGAGTCGGGGAGGACTATATGGAAGGTTTTGGCACGAGTTCCCGTGAAATGGGTCATCTCGTTACACTTTGGTGTGAGTGATGAGTGCGTGCCTTGTGGGTACAGTGGTACATCTCTGATCAGAGTAAATTCAATCTTTTCGAAAAGCCGAGCCCACGGTCAAGGGCGGGTTGTGTGACTACTCGCAGTTAGTTTACAATTGTTTGAATGTTTGAGTTATTCATGGCATGCAAGGACTATTGTGCGAGGAGGTGAAACGTACTCCTCGAGTTAGAAGTTGATGATGCATTCACATGTTTACTTTTCCGCACAAATAAATTACTCACATTTAATGCTTTACAAATATGCTGCTTCCGCAAAACTAGCCACTATCTCCCTTGTTATTATCTTGCATTATATTTGCATTCGGTGGCTTGCTGAGTACATCAGTACTCACCCCGTTGACTTACAACATCAGAGCCCGTCTACTACGAGGAGGATGAAGGTCTGGAGTAGCGACCCAGTCAAGGCGAGACTGGAAGGAGGCGTTCATCTAGGACCCTTTGATTTATTAGTTTCTCTTCATCTTTATTCACTTTTGTATTAATACGGTCTACGAACCGTGAATGATTGCTCGTATTTGTACGTGGTCGCATGATGAACGTCTTGTTTTATTGATTTTCTATGAAATTTCAATAAAGTCCTGATTTATTAAATCGGGGCGCGACAATGTTGTCGGATGCTCTAAGGTGTTTGGGGGTGCTTGTGACATTGTGAGCAATCAATTGGAGCAATCTGAAGTTGAGTTAGTGGACCCTCCTCATACAGAGCCATCTCTGGCCATAGTGCCAAATAAAGCTAACGAGTTTGTAGAGATGCTGGTGGCTTCAGAATACCAAGATCCCTTACCAACTGTCAATTGTGCCGAGTTGACGGTTCAACAAGAGTGTGTTCAAAGAGATAATCCTGATGTTGTCTCTAAGAAGGCTAAGAAAGGGAATAAAATGAGAGGCCCTCTGATTGCAGAGAGGAAAAGTGCTCGTATCAAAAGGGATGGGGTTCCAATCTCAGTGAAAGCACAATAGAGGAAGGATAAGCAAGATGATTTGTCAGGTATTACTCGATTTACTGCTTTTCAATCTATGGATAATGCTAGGTTGGCTCATATTGTTGTTGATGTGGGTGTTAATTTGGGTTCAAATGAGAAAGAGATCGAAGAAAACCTGAATTTTCTCAAAGCCAAAGAAAAGGCCCAGGCTCTAGTTAGTTTGGCCAAAGAACAGGCTAGGAGTGAACCTGTCGTGCCTAACCCTGAGTTAATTAGAGTCCCTCCAGAAGAGATATCCCATGCTAATTGCCCCACTGTAGTGGTGGCCTCCTCTAGTGATCTTTGTGATAAGGGGGGAAGAGCTTGTTAGGGTGAATAATATTAACATTCCTGCATCATGAAAGTCCTTTTCTGGAATATTAGGGGGTTGAGGTCGGTAGGAAAGAAGAGATGCTTGGTTGATTTGATTACTAAACATAGGTGTGATGGTATTTGTATTCAGGAAACTATTCGCCAATTTTTTGATCAGAGAGAGTTGGATATGTTCTGTTGTCATAGAGATTTTTTTTGGTTGACTAAACCATCTTCGGGTCACTCGGGTGGCTTTCTTTTGGGTGTTAATTTGGAGGTGGTTTCCATTCATCAGGTGGACCAGGGTGAGTTCTTTGTTAGTGTCTGTATGGAACACAAGAGACGAGGTGTTGTATGGGAGCTTGTTAATGTGTATGGCCCGGTCCTGGATGGGAGGAAAGGTGACTTCCTGGATGAGTTGAGTAGGAAATTTGCGGACCTAACAGTCCCTTTCTTGATTGGTGGTGATTTTAATCTCATTAGATACCCACACGAAAAGTCTAGAGGTGTCCCTAATCCTCATTGGATGGATGCGTTCAACTCGTTCATAAATAATAGTAACCTGGTTGAAATACATAGAAGTGGGGCGAAATATACTTGGTCTAACAACCAAGCTTCCCCAACCATGGAGGTCCTTGATAGAGTTCTGCCTTCCTCTAACTGGGATGCGATCTATCCTCTTATTCTTGTTTTCAGCACTCCCAGAATAGGCTATGATCACAACCCCATGGTGGTGGATCTTGATAGAGAGACCCTGAGAATTAAAGCTGGGTTTAAGTTTGAAAGCGTTTGGTTGACGGATGATAGTTTTAAACCCTAGTTGATATCTAGATGGCCTACTCGTAAGTTTCAGAATATTATGGATTTTTGGCACGACCACAGATATGCCCTGAAAAAACTTATGAGAGGGTGGGGTGCTAATTTTATGAGTAGTTTCAGAAATCAGAAAAACTTTCTTGGCTTATGCGTCCAAGATTTAGAGATGAGAGCAGAAAGGGAGCCTAATGCTGAGTTGATTTGGAAAGAGCTATATGAGACTGAAAATGCTCTCATGAGACTTTATGACCAGGAGGCCTCTTATTGGCACTGTCGGAGTGGTCAGAATTGGTTGCTCCAGGGGGGATGCAAATACTTCCTATTTCCAGGGTGTGGCCAATGGGAGGAAACGAAAGTCTAGTATTATCTCCCTGGACTGTGATGGTACCGAAATTTCGGAGGTTGTAGAGTTGAAAACCCATATCACCGAGTACTATAAGACCCTCTTTGCTTCTGACCAGTTGCCCCCCATTCACTTGTCTTATGACATGTGGTGTGATAGGTGTCTCGATGCTGAAGATGTTGTAGAGTTGATTAAACCTTTCTCTGTGGATGAGGTTGACCTTGCTATTAAGCTAATGAAAACAAACACTGCTCTTGGCCTTGACGGTTTGCCCACGGCTTTTTATAAAGCGTTCTGGCCCCAATTGAGATATTGTTTTAAAGAGATGTTTGATGAGTTGCATACTGGAAACCTTGACCTGCATAGAATTAACTTTGGTAGTATTATCCTTATCCCTAAAGTTCAGGATGCCAATGATATTAGACATTTCTGGCCTATCTGCTTGTTGAATGTCTGCTATAAGATTATTACCAAAGTTCTGACGGCTCGCCTGACTAAGTGCATTAATAAGATTGTCGACAAGTGCCAATCTGCTTTTATCCCGGGGAGGAACATTCTGGAGGGGGTTGTGATCCTTCATGAGGTAGCCCATGACCTTAAGAAAAGAAAGATGAGAGGGGTGTTTCTTAAGTTGGATTTTGAAAAGGCCTATGATAAGGTGAATTGGGATTTTTTTATATGAGGTTCTTGATAGGAAGCAATTCCTTACCCTTTGGAAGAGTTGGATGAAACAGGTTGTGGAAAGAGGGAGAGTTGCTGTGAACATTAATGGAGAACTCGATGGTTTCTTCAGAACTTATAAAGGGCTGAGGCAGGGTGATCCTCTTTCTCCCCTGTTGTTCAACCTCGTTGGAGATGCCCTTGCTGAGATCCTCCGGAGGGCTAAAGAGAGAGGTCATTTGAGGGGGTTGGTTCCTCATTTGGTCGATGGAGGGTTGATTAACTTGCAGTACGCGGATGATACGATTTTGTTTTTAGAGTTTGATGATCACAACTTTAGTGTGATGAAATTTCTTTTGTACTGCTTTGTGGCTATGTCGGGTATGAAAATCAATTACCATAAGAGTGAGGTCTTTGTCATGGGTACTTCCATGGAAGATTCTAGGAGAGTTGCTGATATGTTCAATTGTAAGTTAGGTGAGTTCCCAATTACTTATCTGGGGATCCCTGTTTCTGGATCAAAACCTTCGGCAGCTAATTTCAAAAATGTGGTGGTCAAGGTTGAGAAGAGACTGTCGAGTTGGAAGTGTGGTCATTTATCTTATGGAGGGAGAATGGTCCTAATTAACTCTTGTTTGAGCTCTATTCCTATGTACACTATGGGGGTCTTTTTGTTGCCGAAAACTATTCACCATGAGTTGGATAGAATTAGAGCTAGTTTTTTCTGGGGAGGTCTCAATAAGAAGAAAAAATACCACTTGGTAAATTGGAAAACACTCTGTATGCCGAAAGACTCTGGAGGATTGGGTTTTCTGGATTGTAGAGCAATGAACTCTGCACTCCTCTGTAAATGGATCTTTAACCTAGAATCGAGAAATGAGGGTTTATGTTACTCTCTCCTTAGAAATAAGTATTGCAGAGATAAAGGTTTCTTTCAAACTTCTGCTGTGGGGTGCTCCTACTTTTGGAAAAAAAAACTTCACGTCGTTAAGAGTTGGATTCAGAGGTGTTGTGGGTATCATCTGGGCTCCGGGAATAACACTTCCTTTTGGAGAGATGTTTGGACTAGGGATATTCCTCTCAAAATCAGGTTTTTCAAGATTCATAAAATTTGTAGTGACCCCCTTGCTACTGTGGCCAATGTCTTTGGTGGTGGCAATTGGAATGTGGTTCTTAATCGCTCATTGTGTCTTGATGACTTGGAACACTGGGATGCTCTCCATGCTTTGCTTGGCGAGGTTGTTTTGGGTGGTGATCAGGATACTATGATTTGGGAGCTAGATAAGAGAGGTTTTAATACCCGTTCTATCTATCAGATGATTGTTTTTGGTGGGGTTAAGGATGATAGTTGTATGGTTATTTGGAAGAGTTATATCCCTCTCAAAATTAAAATCTTCTTATGGATCCTGTTTAAGGGGAGAGTTCATGTGGGTTGTCATTTGCGGAAAATGGGCTGGCCTAGGAATCCCAATTGTAAACTTTGCGGTTGCCCGGAGGATATCAACCATCTCTTCTTTCGGTGTCAACTTGCCCAGTTTGTCTGGACTTTTGTGAGAGATGCACTTAGCTGGTCTGAGTGTCCGACCGATGTTAACTCTTTTGTTTGTGCCCACCTTAGCCGTAATCCTATGGATAAAAAAAGATTAATATCTAGGTTCTTGCGAGCTGCACCTGGGCTCTTTGGCTTTTTCGTAATCGTTTTATCTTTCAAAACTTGATTCCCGGGAATGTGATGAGTTTGCTATTTCGTATCTTATATTTTCTTTCTCAGTGGCAGATTTTAACCCCGACGCGCTCAAAAGAGGCCTCCTCCAACTGCCTTGCATCTCTGCATGCTCACATCTGATGGTGCTCGGGCCCCATGATGGATCCAAGATCGAATGAGAGCGTGATGGCGCCTTAGTTTGTGATTGTCTGCCTATCTTGTGTTCTGGGTGCCCTCTAGAGGCTTTTGGTTTTGTTGGTGTGCTTTTCAAGTACTCTTTGCTCATCTATGTGGTGCTGTTTTAGTTTTACTTCGCTCCGAATGTTCCTCCCAGGTGGTTGTACCCTATCTGTGGGCGTTAGTTGTGGTTGGTGAGAGTTGTTTTGTGGGTTGTCCTGGACAGTGTCATGTTTAGCTGGTGTCCCCAACATGTTACTGTTTCCGTTTGGCTTTCTAATAAAGTCGGGCCTTCTTGGCCTTTTTTCAAAAAAAAAATCTTAATTCCTATATTTTAAACTTGATTAAAAAGAGAGTTATTATTTTTGAGAGAGATGAAGAATGATCTAGAGCTTGTTTAGGGAAGCTTCTAGCGGTTGCAGCTACTTTTAGAATCTGAAGCTGAAACAAACGGTTCATATTCTAGCTTAATTGTGAGAATCAGTAGCTGCATAACCTGGAAATGAACTAGAATCCAAAAGCCAAAAAACATCAGCTTCTCCAGCTTTTCATCAGCTAGATACTCAGACTAGCTAGCTACTGAAAATCTTTAGCTACCAAAATGTAACACCCCAAGATTTAAAAATAAATAAAAGAAAAGAAATATATTATTAAAGGAATTTCTGGAATTATTTATTAAAGAAAACCCCTAAAAGAGCCTTTTAAAGCCAAACAGAGATAAATACTCAAAATTTGGACTTGAAAAATTTATGGGATAAACTAGAGGCCAAAATATAATTTTAGGAATTTTTACAAATTTTTATCAACAATGATTCAACCCTTAATCAAATAAAGGAATTACTGGAATTATTTTAAAACAGAAAACATTTATAATTCTAAACGGGCCGCCAACCTCCAAAGTGCCCCGAGCCCGGCCCAGTCCGCTCGCCATCGACTCCGTCCTCCCCCGCCCTAGCCACCGCCACCGTCGGGACCATCATCGACCGCCCGTCCTCGGCCACCCCTCTGTTGGCCGTGGAACCCGTCGGATCGCCGTCGCCGTCGAGCTCCCGAGGACCCCCTTCATCTACCCCTCGTCACCGGTCGCCATCCGTCGCCCTCCGTCGCAACCGCAGGTATCGTCGTGATCGTCGTCCTATCCTCATTCCATTTTAGCCAAAACCTAGGCCCCTAGGCGCTCACCGTCGCCGTCGCCGCCGTCACCGGAGACGAAGGGTAAAGTACCCTCGTCGCCACGTGCCGTGCCGGATGGCCCCCTGGCCGCACGATTGCCATCGAAGGGCTAGGATTAAATCCTCGGGATTTAATCCAGGCCCTTGATCTGGTCAAAGCGGTATCGAAGCCTCTCGGCCGTCGATCGTCACTTAACATGTCCGCTCGATCTGGTGCGTCCATGCGTACCGGTTCGGTGCGATTTAATCCTGGCCGTCCAATCTCATTTAAACGAACCCGCCTCGCGCCCGATCGCCGGATCTAGATCCGATGGTCCTGGTTGATCCGGTCCACGTGCACAGTGGCCCAGTCCACCTTGGGCCTGGCTCACCGTGGACCAGAGCTCATTTTCCAGTTTAAATAAAATTCCAGAAAAATTGTTTAAACTTTGAAAATTCATAACTTGCTCATTTTAACTCCAAATTTCACCATTCAAATTTTGTTAAATTCATCATTTTATTCTCTACACAATAAAGTCATAAAAATAGTATGCTAATATTACCCAAAATAAACTTATTAATTAAATGAATAAAAACCTCTTAAAGATAAAATATTAAATTCAGAAAATAAATTAGGAAAAACCTTAAAATATAAGTTTTAATGTTTTTTTCACCAAACTCCAGAATATTAAAACTTTACTTCACCTAATAAAACCCATAAACATGTATGTATATTATTTGGTGAATTTATATCTGTTTATTGAATGTATTGTTTATTTTTCCGTATCGAGAAGACTACGAGTTCGTCGAGGAGCCGGAGTTTTATCCTGAGGTTCCACCATCCCCATTTGCTGAGCAAGGCAAGTCATCGAACCCTCCTGTGGAAATAGTTGATCATCATTGAAGCCCAGTTTTTCATAACTACCGCTATAACTCATAGGATATTATTGCATTAGTCAAATATCAAGCCCTACACTTATATTTATTAGATCCCCGTCCTTGTGTGCAAACCCAAGCCATGCTTATTGAGCCTTAACTCCGTGTCACTCTACTATAAAAATATTAGCTAGTGCCCAATGTACCGGCACAACTAGTATAGGATAAAAAGAATGAGTCGTAGATAGATGGATTCTGTTATATGAATTTCCCCGTTATTCTTGTCTCTGGACTCTGTTGGAGTTGGCTATGTTATAAGTATGGTGGGTTCCGGGTGCAAGCTCGGGAACTGGTTGGTCGCACCCGGGGCACTATAAGGACCGGTCTGCGGGATCTGTTGCAAAGCATTTCCGTACCAACCACAAGTCTAATGGGTAAGTCCTAACTGGAAGTATGGAACAATCCGACTCGATGCGCCATAGTGGAGGGGGCAAGGGGCAACCTGCGGGTGACTTGTACCGACGAGGCTCAAGGGGGGTATGGTGGGGCTCCGACGCGTCGAGACACCATATGAAACCTATAAGAGGGTGCTGTTGAGTCGAGGAGGACCATATGGAAGGTTTTGGCACGAGTTCCCGTGGTATGAGTCATCTCGTTACACTTTGGTGTAGGTGATGAGTGCGTGCCTTGTGGGTATAGTGATACATCTCTGATCAGAGTAATTTAATCTTTTCGAAAAGCCGAGCCCACGGTCAAGGGCGGGTTGTGTGACTACTCGCAGTTAATTTACAATTGTTTGAATGGTTGAGTTATTCATGACATGTAAGGACTGTTGAGTGAGGTGGGGCTGACTGTACCCCTCGAGTTAGAAGATGATGATGCATACAGATGTTTACGTTTCAGTACTAATAGATTGATCACATTTAATGCTTTACAATTATGCTTTTCCGCAAAATTAGCCACTATCTCCCTTGTTATTACTCTGCATTATATTTGCATTCGGTGGCTTGCTGAGTACGTTTGTACTCACCCCCGTTGACTTACACTACCAGAGCCCGTCTACTACGAGGAGGATGAAGGTCTGGAGTAGCGACCCAGTCAAGGCGAGACTGGAAGAAGGCGTTCATCTAGGACCCTTTATTTTATTAGTTTCTCTTCACCTTTATTCACTTTTGTATTAATACGGTCTACGAACCGTGAATGATTGCTCGTATTTGTACGTGGTCGCATGATGAACGTCTTGGTTTAATGATTTTCTATGGAATTTTAATAAAGGTCTTGATTTATTAAATCGGAGCGTGACAATAGATCGCTCAAACATGCACACAGTAGATCGCTCGTTAAAAAATGTTGCAGCCAGATTTTTTTTTCAAAATACCTAAATTTAATTCTAACAAGTTAGACTGTTGAGGGCTCATGGCTTTTGATGAGTTTCTGGCGCTTTGTATATCCATGCCTGCTCTTTTGTAGATTATTGTCTATTTTTATATAGACTTCATATTATTAAAAGATACAAACTTAGTGTACTCTGGTGAATGACACAAGGTCCTTTTAGTTCTGATTTTGCAAATTGATTCGCGTCAAAAAATCTGAAATCTCAACCAAAGGGGTTCTGGTGGTGATGTGATTAGAAAAATTTACCGATTCCTACAGTATAGTTTTGGAATCTGAATGGACCCTTTATTTTACCGATTCCCACAAAACTCCCTAGCTCATGAGTGACTAAGAGAATCTCCAAGAGATATTCTAAAAATTAAGTCCCTATATCATTTTTAGAGATTGTAATTATAGATGTTATTCTCTATATATATGATTTCCTCCAAAAGAATCTCTATATTGTATATTGGGAAGAGATATTGGTTCCCTACAAGTAAGGATTTGTTCCATAAATATTGAGAACACTTTATTTTAGGGAGCTAGATAGAGTATCTATTGGAGCTATATATTTACATATAATCCTTAAATTATAGAGAAAGAAGTCTTTAAAAGACTCTCTTGGAGATGCTCTAAGCGCTCCCAATTCCCTCGGCGCCACCACCCGAGCGGAGTTCAGAGTGTGGAGACCACGGGCGACAATAGGGAACGGAACAATAGGGCTCGACAAGAGCAAGAAGAGGTGAAAAGCTCCATGGTGGAGGGACAGATACCAACGACGACGGAGACGGAGGGACGTGAAGACGACTGTTCTGGGAGATGCACTTCAACTGCTACATCATGGCTGTGATTGGGCTGGACGCGTGGGTGGACGTCGCAGCGACGCGTGTCGGGCTGAAGGCCACCCTCGTCCGCCACCCCCGCTTCTGCAACGTCCATGTGCCACTGGCAACCTAACTTACTCCGTTCAATTTCGATCGATTACATTGTTCACAGCAATTCTAATCCCGGATTTCCAAAGGAAATTAGATCCTCGGCTAGAAGGCAAAGCTTATGGATTTATTGGTATTGTAGCGAATGAAATGATTGACGAGCACTGCCCGTCAAAATATTTAAGGATCCATATATCTTTTGTATAAAGTATTATATATGTTAAACATTGATAAAACACGATAAATTCATTTTCAAAAAAAAACCATCTACATATCAATGTGATTAATTACATATCAATGTGATTAATCAGTATATAAATCCACATTTGACAACTATTTCAACCAAATAACTTTCAGCTTTCTAACAACTATCAGCTCATGACAGTTTTTCCACGGCAGCAAAAATCAGATTTTCAAGAATCTATAGTTAAACCAAACACACTCATAATATGATGCTTCGTAACCAATTGTATGTTATCCTTCTCTATATAACAATCCCACATGTCATTTCTAATAACAACTTCACACTCATTTATGTTTGCAGCCAATTGCTCAACATGAACCCATGCTCTTCAAAGAATAGCCTCCTGAGTTCATGTAATATAGGACTTTCGTCCATAACTTGCAAGGATACATAGTCACGTCTGAACAATCCATTCATGTGAGCAATTATTTTAACGGTTATCCATTCCATAGGTAGCTACTTCAAAAGCCCAATTACATTTCTAAGTTCAACACCCAGCATCATATAATTATGTCATGTTGGATCACTTCTTCTAATATTTCTGTCATATTAATCCTTACCAATAGAATCTGCAACGCGAAGTCTAAGGTTCACCTAGGAAAAGAAGTATAAGATTCACCTATAAGAACTTGTTAAAAAGAACTAACAATCGTCAATAAAAGCATAACAGTAAGACATCACAAGAGATAACTCAGGCATGGCATTTTGATTGTACCTAGCATAAGAAAGTGTTTGCATGCTTAACACATAACACGTTTAGACCCAAGCGGGCTCAGGTTCAAAAGCAATCCACGGGATGATAGTTTGGACGACGATAATAGCTAGTTTTGTGCTAATGGTGTTTATCCTCTCAACCATGTGTTCCTGTATGATGAGTTGTCTCGCAGTGAAGCGTCGTGTGGTTTGTACTCCATCAAATAGCTATGTGGCAGCTTCAGGTGCCTCTTAATTGAATCTCTTAATGTCATCACAGCCTGCACCGCAGAACAACGAAATTGAGTACCAGTCTAAAGTTCAAACATCATAGCTATTGAAGCATATGTGTTGTCACAAACCTGATGGTCAGATGCATTACGGTTCCAAACACTTAGAATGTCTTCGTTGAACCGGACACTGAGTACCACGCCACAAACATCATCACTATAATCAAGTTGATCACCCACTAGCACCAGCACCTGGAAGTATAATACAATAAGCAAACAGAGTTAAAACTCAAACTATCATACATGTGTACCATAGAAGTATAGAACACAAGTTTGGTGAGGCATTGTGTTAGAGAGAAATCGCAAGAAACTGAATTTTGGTGGCTAAAATCAGAACAGGACAGAAGTCACAGAACTGAAATAGAACTCAGAACTAAAACATCACAAAAACAGCACACAAGAAAATTTTAAGAATAGGTTTCTACTTCCCATTTCTCATACCAAACATTGGCTGAATTTGGGGGGTACATATAAGACTCTCTTCCTTGCTGCTCAAGAAAGGGGAAAGTAAACTAGAAGCTCAAGAAAATGCAGTCCAAGCTGGCAAACTGCTGGAAACTAAAGCTGAAAAGTAAATATGCTGCTGACACAAACAGCCCCACACAGCCCAATTAGCACAAGACTTATCCTAATAATTTATTACCTCGCAAAGCATCTGTAAGTACTAACATAATTATTGTGTTTGCACAGATTGAATGGATGGACAAGCAACCCCAATAGAAACAGATTTATTATGAAAACTTTTGCATGGATATGGTTGATCCTATGGATCATTGATTGTTGCAATCTTGAAAGAATCATTTAGCCGACTCAAATCATTCTAATGGTAAGTTGGTGACTTGTGAGAAGCAGTGTTTACAAATCGTCCGATTAGTCGCGATTAATCGTGACTAATTGGCCTGGTCGGTTTTGTGGGCACGACCAGGCGCACCGACCCGATCAGAGCGACCAGAATTCTGGTCGTCCGATTAGTCGACGATTAGGGACGATTAGGGCGAAAATGGCGACCAGGTTAAATTTTTGTGATTTCACTGGGCCTGTTCTTGTTCTGGTGGGCTTTTACCTAGCCTGTTAGGGTTAGGGCTATCATGTTGTTCCTTGCACCTCCTGCCCAGTCTGTTATGTGCGCCGCTTGGGGTTAGGGCAAGCCTCCAACCAACGCCGGCGCCAACGCGCACGCCTCCAGCTAATGTCGCGTCGACACCGACGCTGCGCGCACGCCTGGGGCTCACGCCGCGCTGACACCAACGCTGCGAGCACCCTGCGCGCATGCCTCCAACACTCAAACCGACGCCGGACGCACGTCTGTGACTTCTAGACGACGTCGCGCGCACGCCAGGCGAAGGTCCTGCCGACGCGCGCCCACGCCTGCTCCAACCGGCGCCCGTGCCCACTCTAGAGTGACAGTCTACACTCTACAGGTTGATGAATGACTCACAGACTCAGCTTATGCATATGTTCATTCTTGCTAGGTGCATCTGTTCATTTTGTTGATAAATGATTGAATGTTGTTTGCAGTTGCTTGTTGGATGTTCCGCTGTTGCTTCGCTAATTGGTACTGGTTGTTGGCTTGCTGTTGCCTGCTGCCATCATGAGTTCTTCTTCCTCGAGTGAGTAGCAGCAGTGTAGCACAGCATATATTTTCAATTTATCAATTGCTATGCAGTACTGAAAATTTATCAATGGATTGTAGAAGTTGCAGTTTAGCATAGATTGTTAAGTTTCTGTTTTTGATGATTTGCTACTGTTATGATGGTTGATGATTTGCTAATTGCTACTATTATGATGATTTGTTGGCTGTTTGGCAATTGGCTGTCAAGATATTCTTGTTTCATTGTTTCTGATAATCTGAGTTTGATTTGTTGGTTGTTATGTTTTTGGCAGGTATTACTCCATTTTATGTACTGGGATAAGTTGCCGGATAAAAACATAAAGAGTATAATGGCCTTGCCCTTACTCCAGGTATGTCTCCAACTACCTATCCATGTACTCTTGAATCTTGATTGGGCTTGCTTTTAAGAGGCCACCTATAAATTATCACATAGACACATACTATATAGTATGTAACTATATATATGTCCTAAAATATATAGGACGATTAGACAAACGACTAGAACCGACCAGAATCGACTAATCGCGATTAATCGCAATTAGTTTTCTAGTCAGTTCCATGGCGACTAGGCGATTTGTAAACATTGGTGAGAAGGTGAAAGGAAACTGAATGTGAAAAATACTTGTCCAGGTCATACCAGGAAATGAGCCATCAAAAATGGTTCGCAGGTGTTAAAGGTTATACAGTATTTGACATAGACCCAAAAATAGTTGTGTACCCTATTGTGAGTGTGCACAACGATTCCTATGAAGGTATTATTAAAGGGATCGAAGCTATCCACAAGGTCTCTAAATGAAATAATACACTACATCAAACATCACAGTATCACCAACTAAAAGAGGAGCAAATATACAAAACAATGGAACAGCAAAGGAAATGAGATGTGAATGGAGGGAGAAAAAAGTTAAAAGTATAGTGTGAATGTGGCACCAATGCTGAGCAGGCATGGCTGTTGGTAAGCAAATGAGATATTGACAAAAATAAAATCAAAACATACTGGTGGCAACAGAAGAAATGTGGCAAATACATCTTCCGAACAAAAATGTCCTGTCCTGGAACATGCAAACCATGTAATGCCACAATATCTACACGAAAAACACAAGAGTACCAGAGCAAGATCTTGTGTATCAATTAGCCATTTAGGCCTGTTTGATTTAAGGAAAAGGCTGCTACTAGGATATATGGATCTATGGCATAGCCAATTAGCCATCCAATGATTTTTATGGCATAGCCCTGTTGCTCATCATTTATCACACTGTTCCAATGTGATGAATGACATGGTACAGGGAAGATCAAATATATTTGTAAACCAAACAATATTCAGCTTGTAGAACTAAGCTACTCCAAATTTCAAAATTCCATACACTAAGCAGATTTGTCGTAGTCCTTCATGAGGGCTCATGCAGTGATATGTAGATGGTTAACCAAATAACATAAGTTGGCATATTATTGATCCTAGAGTCAAATTTTTATTATATATATATATATTTATTTATTTATACTCCTTAAAAAGAGGACTAAGGGGTGATGATGTGTTCTACACCCATCCCCCAACCCCGCCGAGATATTCTGTTGCTATAAGATAGATATATGTGGGCATGTGTGAGTTGTTTGCAACATCTTTTGTAAAAGAAAAAATGCACATGTGTGTGTTTTACTGTTTTTGGCTGATCTAATATTGTCATATCCATAGATTTCGAATTTTTGATTGAGGATAACTATTTCACTAGAGATCTTTTCGTATATTTATTCCAGCTTCCATCACCACACATGAGCATTTACTTTCCTGAAAACCCAAATGCAAGTATAAAGTGCAGATTTATTTACCAAATCCTCCCAGAAACGACCAGAGACAGCCTTCTTGAACCTTATGATCCATTTGCCGCCATTCCGATTTGCAGGATCCTGCTCAACCAAACTCCATTAACCACTAGAAACATGTAAAGATGTAACACTACACAAAACACAATCACAGATAACAACACAGTGTACTGAGTACCTACCTCCCAGAGGGGCCGGATGCCCTCCTTGAAAAGATGCAAGTCGGTGGGGTTTGGCAGAGAAGACGGGCGCGATAGGTGGCAGTAGCAAACCCAGAACGACTCAACCTACAAGCCACCCAAGCAGTATCAGGAATCCAATGACATCAGAAAATCCCCCGAAAAATCGAGGTGACGTACCGTGCTGAAGTCGACGATCTTCTTGATGTTGTCCTCGTAGGACTGCGACCTCGTCCCAGGAGTCCGGCGCGTGTACCATAGCACGAATTTGCGCTGCGGGGGCACAACAGAAGGAACCCGGGTTACATCCATCTCCTCGATCTCAAACCGCCATGCCAACCGGGGAAGCAAAGGTTCCTCCTTTGTAATAGGAACAAGGCACGGGGATCGAAGGTGGATCTAGCGGCGGCGTGCAGGACTTACCCTGAGGGGGTGGAGGCCGGCCTTGAGCTCGCGGTTGCGGCGCTCGTTCTCCTCCGCCTCCGCCTCGTCCTCGTCGGCTGAGGGGACGGCGGGCGCATCATGCGATGGGGGCTGCTGCTCCTCCTGCTCGGGCTCCCTCTTATCCGCCGCCGGCTCCATGGCGCGCCCTTCTGCGGCGATTTGGTCGGCTGTGGCCTGTGGGTGGAGACGGATGGGAGGGGAGAGGCCGAGAGGGAGACGCGGATAGAAGCGGAAAGAAAGATGGTCGTGGGCTCGTGGGTTTCCGCTTTTTGGGCTTCTAACGATTAGATGTAAATTGAAGATTTATTCTTCTAACTTACATATTATTGATTAATTTATGTGATATTGAGACGTAGACAATAAATCTTTGATTTTCGCCTAAAAAGAAGGTACGTAATCAAATTTCCCATCATAAAATCGTGTTTCTGGTCGAAAAAATTGATGAAAAAAACACGTGAAATTAAATTCTCGATTTTTTATTTAAAAGAGAGTATATGATTTAATGTTGACGGTTCTATAGTGAGAATCATTTGATAGATGTCATTTTTCACATTTGAAATCTACAAAATGAACACTTTGAGATCTACTAGGAGCAGAAGGAATGACATTCAGCTAATTACGCAAATCCCCGATCCCCTCCAAATTTGGGGGAAATGTTATTTTGACACTCCAAACATATGCATTTTATTTATGATGACACTCATGTGACTGACACGTAATATTACCTGAGTCAATGAAAATGGGTCCGAATATCAAGAATGTGAAAGAGACTTCTTTAGAGTATCAAAATAACAAATCTCACCCAAATTGGGAGGAAATTGCTTAGCTTTAAAACTACAGCATCATAAACTTAGCACATGTTTGGTTGGGGTGTAGCTAGCACGTTTGGTTGCTAGGATTGAATTGTTTCATCTTGAATGGAATGATACGTATTCTAAAAATATTCTCTTATGGTCTTGTACGATGTGGTTCAGCTAAAATAAATGGATCAAACCATCAAGGACGTAACGAGAAGAGTGGCTTGTTCTCTTCACCGCTCGTGCTTCTCTTTTTTTCTCCCTCTCGTTTTAGTCAGGACGTTATTCCATATGTAGCAAAAACCACCATCCAAGATGAAAACATACCAAGATGTATTTTCACGTTATTCTATGAATTTAGAGGGAGAAGATGTTGAGAATTGACCCATGAGGTGGCCCAATTATTTAATTCCAAAGCATGTGTACATGATTAGTCACATATTACTTATTTAGTAGGACGGAGACTCACTTATATGGTGGAGTTATCTCTATTTATTAAATAGAGAAAATGCATGAGGACTTGGCTAAATCCACATGCAAAATAACACCAAGTCAATTCGAAATTTTTTGGACTTTCGTGTATACATTATATGTACTGAATGCATTGTTTTAATGTGATTAAAACCGTAATTTGAATAACCATTAAACGCCAGAATAAACGTTTCAATTACTGGTCGTTTGAATTCCTGATTTAAAACTTCTGTTACTAGTATTTGTGGCCAGATTTATGTGATATGAATTTAGCAGTTACTAGTAATAATTTTGTAACTTTATTCTGGCATGGATGGTTGTCTATAAAAAGATTGGAGACGTCCAATCTGATGAGCGTTTTTTATCCCCATTCTCTCGTTCTTCTTCTCTGCTCCACTGCCTTGAGTCGGTTGCGCTGCTTAGACTTCATCGACTTTCTTTTCGGCGTGCACCGGCTTGAAAGAAGAGCGGGATCTCCGAACCATTGCCGCAGAGAACACCTGCACGGGGCGGCAATCAGGTTTCTGGGCAGCGCTTGTGCGCGACCGCTCGTGTGAACCTCGACGCGACTACTTTCTCTCGGTGTTGTTTTCCGCTACTTCGTTGATCAAGTAACTAGTTCATATGTTTATTGATAGCATGTGGTTTTTGAAGTACATCAAATGCCTGCTAGTATTTGTTTATACATCATTAGTCATTTATGAGTTTTCCCTCTAAATAAAATTGGAATTAAAATATTGCACATTTTTCTAACAGAAGAATCATCCTACCAACATATAGTTCATTACCAATATATAGTTCATGCGGTCAAATACACTTTGAAGCGTTTTAAGACAAATACACATGCTTAAGTTTCTCGATATAATTATGTGAGGTAAGAACCGCTATTTCTACGAAAAAATACTCACATGACATTATAATTTTTAAAAAATTCTTACATGCCACAACCAGTAACGGTGGTGCCCTATCTGTCGGTGAAACATCAATGACATATTAACAAACTGTGAAAATCATAATGACACCGAAAAATTAACCCTTATTTCTACACATACGTCACATATTAATGCCATGGTGTGAAGGTTGTAACTCAAATCCAAGTTGTACTTTGCATATCTACCCCACCAATTAGTGCGCCAATACCAACTTATATTTTACTATAAAGATTGTTCCATGTTATATGCTTATTGTAAAGAACACATTAAAGCTTACTCTCTTTTTTTACAAAAGAGACATATAAGCACAGATCTTAATGAATATATAATCTCTATCCTAAAATATATTGACTTTTAACTTATATATATGTATTAAGGAGATACGCAAAAGAAACCATAATACTCTTTGATAGCGGGTGAGTATAGGTTCGGTACTAGTTAGGTATAGTAATGAATAATAAAATAAATGATAGTATATATGTTACATATGTAAAAGTTATGATTTACGAGTATTATCTCTATTAATTTTTAAATGACGTTGTTGATTTTTATCTCAACATTTAATCATTTTTTTTTTGAAATATAATTTATTTTGTTACAATTTGTTTTATTGTTGAACATATTTCAAGCATAATTTATATTTTTTTCATATTTGTATAAATTTTTTGAATAAGACGAATGACCAAATATTGTGAAAAAAAGTTAATAGCATCATTTAAAAATTAATGAAGGAAGTACTAAATTACCGTATTTGAGATAAATTTGAATAGAGTAAGTACAATATTTATAAATATTTCTTGCATTACAGGTTGACTACAGAGTTGGATTTACACAGATAGTTTGCTGAGGCGTGAGGAAATCTTGATGCGGATAGCGGAGGAAGTCTCGTGGATCACCAGCAACTCAAAAAACAAGTTAAGTTATCTTAAAAGCTTAAATGACTGTGACGGAGTATTTATGTAAAATTCATATTTATGTGTGATTTTTTAAAAATTGAAATGCAAAAGTATATTTTTTTCTTCTTTTTTATTTTCTTTATTTCCTTATTTTCTTTTTTTTTTCTTTTTCTTCCTTTTTTTTTTTCGTCATTCCTAGCGGTTGCAACAGATGAGCGGCGTGCGGGACGCTGCGCGCGGCGCGTGATTTTTTTTCTTTTCCTTTTTCTTTTTTTTTTCTTTTTCTTCATTCTTGGTGGTTGCGATAGATGAGGGTCGCTCGGCGCGTGCGGGCGGTTGCGCGTGGAGCCGGTGGGCGCGTATGTGTTCGGACGGTTTTCACAGGGCACAAGTTTTGGCTGATTTTTTATGGGATGTGAGAAAGGACGGAAACGGAAACAGCGGACGAAGTAGCCACATTATATTAGTTAAGATAGACAAAAATAGTCTATATAGATGGGACCCACAATATTGCAAAAGTAGAATCCAACTCTTTAAGATAAGCTTTTATGGACCACTAATCTAAAGAGTTTCCTTCTCTAAGCTTTTAATATTAGAATTAAAAAATCACCTTTAATAAATGCGCTAAATGACTTTAAGAAATGATTCTCAAAATTAATCATTTCATTCCCTACTTTTAAGAAACATACTCATATACTTCAATTTAGAGACTCTATTGGAGATAAACATATTTAAAACTATTAGCATCTCAAAAATAAATCCTAAAAAATGATATAGAGAGTTAATTTTTAGAACTACTTAGGGGGTGTTTGGTTCCCCTAGTCCAAAATTTAGTCCTATCACATCGAATGTTTAGATACTATTTTGGAGTATTAAATATAGACTATTTACAAAACTCATTTGTAATTGGTGGATTATTCGCGAAACGAATTTAACGAGCCTAATTACACCATGATTTGATAATGTGATGCTACAGTAAACATTTGCTAATCATGGATTAATTGGGCTTAAAAAATTATCTCGTGAATAATCCCGAGAAATTCTACAATTATTTTTATAATCAGTTCAAGTTTAATCCTTTAAATTAATGTCCAAATATCTAATGTGATACAGACTAAACTTTAATCCAAGGAACCAAACACCACCTTAGATAGACGAGATTTTGATTAGATATGTGGGTAAAAATATTTGCATGGAACGGTTATACTTCTCAAGAGAATTTAATGGCTCTTTCAATTTGATAAAATTTTAACTTCTGAATATTTATTTAGTTTGGTAGAGTTATCCAATAAAAAATGACTAAGGGTGCGTTTGGTTCGATGGGATATATCCATCCTATCCAATCAGCTCTTTGGTTGGAGGGCGAAGATGGATGGAATGGCCATCAAGATGAATATTCTTTCAATATGCTGGATAGAGAGATTTAGATAATTTTTCTGGTTGAGCTCATCAAATATTGGATGAGATGACGCGTCATCTCTTGATTGGTTATTACACATTTAATTTTTCGTTTATAAATATTCAAATTATTTTTACTCCCAAATTATTTATCCAAATTATGATCTAATTACAATATTGTATTGATTATAATTTAAGCTATAAAATAAGATCTCATTTGATTATATTTTGTTAAAAATATATTTAATAAGTGAGTCCCACTAAATTTAACCTTATCTCATCCAAGTCATATACATCTAACCAAACAAAAAATTGTCTCATCCCATCCATCCAACCAAACACTTCAAATATATTATTCCATCTCTAAATTCATGGATGAGATCATCTTATTCATCCTCGCCCCCAAATCAAATAGACTCTAAATTGTTCAGAAAGCGGTAGATATTTTAATTACAACTAAAAAATTAATTCCAATAGATATTTTAAATGTCTTCAGCAGATATTCTAAATTGGAATATAGATGTTCAAATTTGAATAGGTTGCTGGGATGCTCTAAAGAGCCCATACTCAAGTCTTAGTCTCTAGGAAAATATGATATCATTAAGAGTATGTCCAAGAGAAATTCTTTATAGTTCTATTCCCTATTATTTTTAAACTATAACTAAAAAATTAGTTCCAATAAATATTTTAAATATATCCTAAGAATAAAGAACCATTAAAATTAATTTTTACGCTCCATAAGTAAACATAAAAATTTAAAACTCTAAAAAATATATTTAAAATGATTTTCATTAAAAAAAGAATTCAAAAACTATATAAAAATTCAATTTTTAGAGCTAGCTCTAGCTAGCCATACTTTCCCTTTCCCTCTTCTTCCTCCCCCACCCACCCCACCCACTAGTCCACCACCACAACGCAAACCGCCCAAAAGTACTAGTACTACCTCGCAAATGCCCCATTAGCTCACGAAATCGAAACCACTCTTCCCCTGTCTTCACCTACCCACGACCCAATCCAACTCCAGGACGGCGGTGGGGCGGCAGGCATGACGACCCGATCCAACGGCGGCGAGCACCACGGGCCGCCCTCGTACGCGCAGCGCCGCGCGCACTACGGGGGTGTCGGGCCCTCGTACGGCGGCGGGTCGGCTTCCTTCCGCGGCTGCTGCTGCTGCATTTTCCTGCTGCTCACCTTCCTGGCCCTCCTCGCGCTCGCCGTCGCGCTCGTCGTCGTGCTCGTGGTGAAGCCGCGGAGGCCTCAGTTCGACCTCAACCAGGTGTCGGTCCAGTACCTCCTCGTCACCCCGCCTTCCTCCACAGCCTCCCCGTCCACCGTGGCCGCGGTGGTCCCCGCCGCTGCCTACCTCTCTCTCAACATCACGCTCCTCTTCACCGCCATGAACCCCAACAAGGTCGGCATCCGGTACGGCGCAACGGCCTTCGACGTCATGTACCACGGCGTGCCGCTCGGGGTGGCGGCCGTTCCGGGGTTCGAGCAGCCGGCGCACAGCACCCGCCTGCTCCAGACCCGTGTCATCGTCGACCGCTTCAACGTGCTCCAGGCCGACGCCCAGGATCTCGTCCGCGACGCCGCGATCAGCGACCGCGTCGACCTCCGCATCACCGGCGACGTCAGCGCCAAGATCCTCGTGCTCGGCTTCTCCTCCCCGAAAGTCCAGGTAAATCCACCTCTCCCTCCCGACACAAACTTTCTCTCCCTTCCGCCACAAGTGGTCGATTGTGCTTGTGCTCGCGCTGATCGAGAAAACGACGCCTCGATGAACCAGGTGTCAGTGGATTGCACGATCGCCATCAGTCCGAAGAGGCAGTCGCTGACATACAAGCAATGCGGCGTGGACGGCTTAAGCGTCTAGCAACCCAATCGCCGCAGCAGAGCAATCTAATCTCTCTAATCCTGGGTTCCGATTCCTGTACGTGGGAGTAGATTTTGAGTTGTGGTCTCACCCTAGAGGAGGTCGCCGCTGATTTTTTTGTGAATTGATGCCCGGTAATTATCACTTTCGCCATGGCAATTCTCCATTCATCTCCATTACTTAGGAGCAAAGGGAAGTGGTGGGAGCGAGCTGCGAGCGGGTGGGATCCGTCCGCTTTCCGCTCGCCTCCCCCCTTCTTGCTGTCCTTTTGGTGCGTGTCATTGTTTCGCGCTGTGTTTTGTTCGTTCTGGCTTGGGAGTTGGTGCGACTGCGCTGTCCCGTGCTCGCTGCCGCACGCCCATGCCCTCCCCTCCTCCTGGGTAACCTCGTCTCAGCCGGCACCGGCGCTGGGGCATCGAGACGAACGAGTTAGGCCGTCTCGGTGGTTGGTCACTTAGCCCCATGCTTTCATGGTGCCCTGGTGGGGGCGGTGTCGTAGTGTGTCAAACACTCAAATCGTCAAAACTTTTAGGGATGAGTGACTGAGTGAGGTGTACTACTGACTCTACTGCGGTTTGACTCAAAAGGGGACGTGGATTAGAGCACCCCTATTAGAGCAAGTATAATAACACTGTCTTAAACAAGTTACAAGGTTATTCACAATGACTTTCAGGTATTCATGACATTAATTATCATGATGCATTAGATTCTTTGCTGATACGACATTCAATTAATGAGAGAAGAAAAGAAAGTAGTGTTATTACCATGACATGGTGCTAACTCGTTTTCAAGACGGATGAAATGAAATGAAATATCCACTGAGAGTGAAATCATTTTATCCGAGAGAGTATTTCATGAGAGATAGTTGCATTTAATTACACTGGTTAGCCTAGGAAATAGTGAAATGAAACTCTCTACTGAGAGAGGGTATTTCATTCACTTGCAAAGCTGACGTGGACTTCTAGAAAATAGTGTTATGAAACCAACCACTGTGAATAGCCTAAGCATGTTAAATGTTGAGGTGGGGGAGAGAGAAGTAGACTGTAAGCTTGCAGCCGGTTTAGACACAAGAATTGAGAATTTTTGTGAGAGCGACAAGTTGGACATGTATTAATGTTGAATAACTAACTATTATACGAATAAACTAAAAGATAAGAGTTCATGTCAGTATTAGCAGTGAGCTGGAGGCAGAGAAAGAGTAAGCTGGCTACTCCTAAGTATGCGCCAGCTGCTTGCTTGCTCCAAGAAAGCTGCATTAACGTCAGTATTAGCATATTCGGGTGCTACAAGTATGACTTCCGTAAACTAAGAGATGTTGGAGAATGTGGCTGGTAGAAAAGTTTTATCTTCGTAGGCGAGTTGGAAGTGCCAATGTACAGTACGAAGTTACTAATAAGCAGCTGGCTATATTAGACAATTGCAGACTCGCAGAGTTGCGGAAGAAGCTTTGATCTTTGAAGGAACGTGCCTTTACGTGTGACTCGTGTCGTGCCAGGTGTCAGACGTGGAATATCCTGAGATCCTGCTAACAATCTCGGTTTGCACATGGCACGATATTTGTGTTTTGATTCTGGTACTGTATGCACGAGCGCGTGTCATCCGGATGTTGAATTGTTATACGGGTAATTATTGGGTTGGCATAAGGATTCCCCTACTTACGGACAAATCATTTTTACCCTACACACAGGTTAACAATGGAGTATTTTGTTGGATGTTTCTATTTGTAACTTGTAAGTAGCCTAATATTTTTTGGTTAATTTTTAAGTCAACCTTGGTGCCACTATAATACACCCTCTTCACATTTTGTTGGTTGTTGATATCCGGAGCTCCGGACATGGCACCGGGTCGGACTTCACAGGCGACGTAAGGATTGTGAATACCTAGCTACATTGAAAGTTGAAACTTTGCTTGAAACACGAGTGATTATGGCCAGTCTGATATTAAGTTGGTATGTCGCGGCAGGCAGTCGTAGTCGTGAAATGTTTCCGCCCCGCTCCTCGTTTGGCCAGTTTTTGTGTTCCTTCCGTTGAGTTCCCCTACGATTTGCCATCTGATTTGGTGCGTAGCGACAGCGACCACCATTGCTGACCTAACCGAGACCCACGAGCTACCGTAACCTCGCCGTTTCCTACGTCGCTGGACCTGGACGTGTTCGTCTGCCTTTCGCTGTTGCTGTTGGAAGTTGGAACTTGTTCGGTTGTTCGTGAGAAAAGTACTTGTTTTTTTCTCCGTGAAAGATGCCGGTAGCTCACTAGGTAGTGAGAAGTTACAATCCAATTTAATCCAATTTAATAATAATAGCTGTAGACTATTCATCTCTAAACATTTACTAGTCCAGATTTAAACATAAAAAACATCTATTATCTTTTAGTTTTTTTTTCCCTTTCCTTCTTCCTCTCTCTGGGGTGGTGGAGCAGTAGATGGAGGCAAGGCAGAGGAGGCGGACACGACAATAGTGGCTGATGCCGTTTTGCGCTGTTTGATAGGAATACTTGATGGCTTGATGCGGTCAATGGCAGTTTGCCGGTTTCGCCCATCAACACGATGCGGTACATGGTACAGAGTACTGCTGTACTGTAGATCGCTTGGGGGATGTCTCACGTCTGGGCCGCAGCAGCAGACATTTTTGGGGAATCGTTCGCTGGGCGCAACCGTACAAGAGAGTGAGAAATCAGAAATGTATCGACACCAGAGGACAGATAGTGGTCTATTGCTCTCAATTGTATGCAGAGAATCCAATATCTGCATGACTGCATGACCTGGAGGCCCTCGGGCCTAGCCCCTGGTTGGCTTGGGAGAGTGTGTGTGACTGTGAGGTAGGGGTGGCAATACATCGGATGGGTCTAAGTCATGGACATGACCTGCTAGGGACTCATCCTTATGGAGCTAGGGTTAAGGCTAATTTTTTCCTACGGTCTGCCAGGCCAGGCTCCGTATAAAAGTTGGGGTGAGCCTAGGTTTATTTTTTGACCCGTGGATCCCCGACTTAGGAGAAAAAACCCAATATGTGTAGCCCAAATACCGAATATATGATGATACAAAAAAATCCTAGCAATCCTTAAGTCCTCAACCACTGAACCCATGACTCATACACACCCGTGTTGCTGTCCCGACTCCCCAACTTGCGGCATTGAAGACGGTTATCGGATTCCCAATATGTGTTTTAAAATGTAAAAGCGGGTCTACGGGGACCTACCGGGTTTGCGGGTAACCGGCGAGTTCGGGTTCAAGTGGGGAAATCAACCCGCGGGGCTAATGGGATCGGGTCCTACTGGGGCCAAGTTCAGGGCTGGTATGGATCAACCGGCCCCGCCCCACCCCGCACCATTGTCATCCCTACTGTGAGGCTGTAGGATTAGTAGGACTGTCAACTGCTCCGCAGTTCAGTTTGAGCTTGATACTCTGAGGAGGTGGTAGCTGCGCCTTATGCAGTTATAACTGTATAAGCCATACCCAGTGGCCGGTGCATCGTCTGATTCCACGTTCATAAAAGCGAATCGGCGAGGCAGCAATCGAATTACAGTAGGAAAATGAATCGCTTCTAGGTCTTCAATTGATCCGTAACACATAAAAAGCAACGTGCCGAAGGAGGTACAGACTGAATGAGTCATCTAATTAAGACATGAACCGATTCATATGAAAAGAGAAATCAACACATTTGAACCTATTCATGTAAAAAGGCCATTGTCTTTACTATATATGTGATGTCTGTTGAGTGGTGTATTTAGGCCCCGTTCAAAAGTGTCTTTGCTAAAGTTTAGCCCCTTTTGATGGAGGGCTAATGTTTAGCTCTTTTTGCTGTGTGGATACATGAGCTAAACTTTAACACATAAGTGTATAAAAGACCCATTTACCCCTTTGCCGTTGCGTGAAAACAACAATAGCCTACGGGGGTGCCCGTGGTAAGATTTGTGTAGGTCTAGAGAAGGAGCCGTGAATGTGATTCAATGATTACCTCGATGATGCTACTCCTGTGTATGTATATTCGAGGAAGAATGTATTTCTCCTCTAACGTAACATCATCTCCCTGTCAAGCTCCCTCCAGTCCCTTTATACAAGAGGGAACGAGAGTTACAAATCATGATAAATTACCTTACTAATGACTGAGAAAATAGTCAGATGATGAGCAATGACTGTTGAGAATAACCGTTATGCTTGATGACAACTTTTATGGTGACTGGTAACGACTCAGCCTTGAAAGTTGACTGTTGAATTCTAGTGGTCAAGAGGTGATTCCTTGACTATAAGACTTTTAGGGACTCATGACCCCTAACCACTAGTCTTCTAGAGAAGGACCGTCTGTCGGGCAACCGATGATAAAAGCACTCAAGAGGGAACCCAGGACCATATTCCCAACACCCTTCATCTTCAATTTTGAAGCAATACAAATATAAACTTTAGCACATGAGAGGTAAAGTGCGACCGGTTTGTTTTTGTGCATTCCTATCGCCCTCAAATATTGAAGCAATACATAAACATTCAATTTTATTTTCGTTGTCCAAAAAGCTATAAAATCACAGAAAGGATTCATTCCATTGTTATTGTCCTTAGAAGACAACCATACACATTAGCTATGATCTATTGTACAAACCATTAGCTATTTCATCACAGAATGCATTCATGTTACAGTCTTCGTCACCTACATGGGTATTCTATGCATGTCCTTGAGAGGTAGATGGTTCGCCCATTGGAACATAGTTTTCATTACGATCATACAAATCAAAGGCTTTACCTGAAATACCATTCTCTTGAATGAAATTATAAATTGCCATGTATGCTACAATTATTTTGCTTTGCTTCGACATTAGAAAACTTGGCATATCCAACGAAATCCTCCACTTCATCTTCAAAACTCCAAAGGACCCCTCGTTGACATTTCTAAGGGACGAATGTGCGAAATTAAATGTCTCTTTCATACCTTTTGGCATTGGGCCACTCTGATACTCTAGGAGGTGGTACTTTGTACCCTTGTACGGTGCAAGGTAACCCAAACAGTTTGGGTACCTCCAGTCAATTGGGTAAAACATCCCTACAATTGAAGACATTATTGTTAGGTAAATGAAGTAGTTTACTCTACGAGGTAAATGATCGTATAGAGAGTAGTGTCCTTGGAGGTGGATGTAGAAACTTGTCACCATATTTTGTGATGGCATCATTGAACACTCTCATATCACGTATCGATTCAGGCCATTAACAACAAATGTAAATCTCATGTCGAAGTCACAAATAGCTAGAAAATTATGTGTGGTATATCCATGTCTCCCCATATGTTGAACCACCTTATCACTTGGCACCATAGTTATTAAGGTGGAAAGGCGAGGCGAGGCGGTGGCCTACCGCCTTACCGCTAGCGGTATAGGGTTTAGGGTGCCACTTCAGAATATGTGATTTTCAAAAAAATATCCATACATAAGTAGTAAGTTACAAACATAAATAGCAATATAGCAAATCTAAAATAGCAATACAATACCAAGTACAATACAATAGCATAATGAAAGTAGCAAATAAGTTCAACACCCTAAGTTCTAATCAATCCCATCTCTCAATTATTATAAAGCGATCATCATCAAACTCAAAGGGGGATTGCTAGCTGTGTCATCTCTTTCTCCATCATCTTGAGCATTAGCAGCTTCATCATTCTCACTCATATCCACATCATCCTATAAGATCTAAATGCTTAGAAGAGTAGTAAGATCTAAATTATAGCAAATTACATATAAGATGCAAAATGACTCACAAATTTGAAGGTACTCCAATTCCGCTCACAAATAGATGATGAAGCACAAAGACTAACCATTCGTAATGCAAATCTTTGTAGCTCAAATGCTCGACCACCATAAGAACGCCACCAATCAACTAGAATAACAAATGCACATGATAGGAGTTAGAGAAATGAAGAAGGTGAAATTAATAAGTTAAAATTAACTAGACTTACGAGGGCTCTTTGATGCTAAGTTTTCATTTGCCAATATGTTTGAAAAGATAACTCCAGCTTTGGCATCGTATTGCAAGGCTTGTGCATCAATTGTCCTTCACATGTTGGCATTATTTTTCATCTTTACAAGCACATCAAGAAAGCAACACCTAAGGTTTGCAGCCCGCCTTAGATCTCCCTTCTCTTTGATGGCAAAGTGTTTTCCAGGGTTCAAATATAGTGCAACACCATATAAAAGATGATCCATTTGTCTCACCCATCGTCGCTCAATAATGTCCATAACTTTTTTGAGCAAGCATTGCTTGTTTTGTGTGGGGAAGCTGAGTTTGATCCTTTCTTTTGCATGGTCCATTAATGCCGCTACCTTTGGCATAGCAGATTGCTCATCTCCATCAACCACCCTAAGCACAATGATAAGTGGGGCTGAAGCTTTAAGATAATCTTCAACTAAAGACCAAAACTCTGTAGATAGAACAATGTTGCTCACTCTATCTCTAGGGGTGGGCATTCGGTTTATTCGGTTCGGTTTATTCGATTTATAAAAAATTCGGTTTTCAAAAAACAGCAACCGAATAACATGTAAAAAATAATAAAACCGAACCAAAAAAACCGAAAAAAATCGGTTCGGTTTTTTCGGTTTTCGGTTTTTACCAATTTGCAACTTCGCACGCAACAGGCGGCGCTGTCTCTGCGTCATGCGCTATTTCCGGCCCACGATTTCTATACTGCAATTGGGCCGTGGGTTCCAATCAATTTTAAATTGGCTGTGATGTGCGCATGTGGGCTAGGAGCTGTGCTGGGCCATGAGTAGCACTGTAGAAGATTAGCACATCCTGTAGAATAGCACACTTGTTCGGTTTTTCGGTTTGCTCGGTTTTCAGAAGAGAAACCGAACCGAAAACCGAAAGCCGAACTTTACCAAAATGAAAACCGAAAATCGGTATTTTTCGGTTCGGTTCGGTTCGGTTTTCGGTTTTCGGTTATTTTTTGCCCACCCCTATCTATCTCCATCCTCTGTCCTTGCCAATTTGAGATCAATCCACACATCACTCACAAAAAGAGCCCTCAAAGCATCTTTATGCTTGTATAAGCTCTTTAAAGTAAGGAAGCATGTGGCAAACCTAGTAGCCGCATGTCTCACAAGATCTAGCCCGCCTGTTTTCTCCCTCATTACACTAAGAAGCCTCCCATGCCTATAAATGAATATGGTCACACGCTTAGCTTGATCAATGGGCTTTTTAAACTCTTTCGAATTTCCAATCTCTTCCAACATGAGGTCTATGCAATGTGCAGCACAAGGACTCCAAAACAGTGTTGAAATCCTCTCCATTAGAAGCATTCCTGCTGTCTTGTAGTTAGCACTATTATCAGTGACTACTTGAACAACATTATCCTTTCAATTTCTACAACTCTCTTCTCTAGCAGATGAGCTATCATAGTTGCATCATGTTTCTCACTTGATGCATCAACAAACTCTAAGAAGAAAGTCCCTTTTGGACTATTCACAAGGAAGTTGATCAAGTGATGACCCCTCCTATCAGTCCATCCATCTGACATTAGTGTGCATCCATATTGCTTCCATGCTTGCTCATGATCCTTCTTCAATATACTTGTCTCCTTCACACACTCTTGAAGCAATGGTTCCCTCAATTCATGAAAACTAGGAGGCACATAACCCGAACCATATTGTGTAGTGGCCTCACAAGCAATCTAACCACATAGCCCATTGCTTGTTCACATATTCTCATTGATCCTTAGTCTTTGTACAAGTTTCCATGGCGCTTTGATATGATCCACTACTTCTTTCATTAACAATCTCTTCAGGTGTTCTTTGAAGCTTAGTTGCAATTGAACCTGAAGAGCTCTCTTTTCCCTTACTCTTGCTTGGTAACCGTATTTGTGGCTTCCATTGAAATCTAGCCCTTCTTTTTGTGGATGTACCTAGACTTGGTTGTTGTGATTGTTCTTGTTCCTGACTTGCCCCTTCATCATCAACATCTACAAAAATTGCTCGATTCCTCTTGTTACTTTCCAAGTACTCTCTCATTTCTTTTCTAATGTCAGTAGTAGTCCTTGAACACATGCCATTATCACCATAGCCACCAGCAAGGTGTTCTTTTAACCTTTTAATTCCTCCCATTGTAACAGTCTTACAAAGGTTGCATGTCACCTTATCTCGATTGCCAATTTCTGTCCAATACCCATATTTCCATCATGAATCATTGGACTTTGCTTTCCGTTTTGGATCAGCCATAGGATCATACTGCTCTACAGGAACAGCAGGTGAGGAAGCATTTGCACCACTAACATACATTGTTGTTTGCTTGCAGTGTTTGTTGTTTATAGTAGCAGGGCAATAGTTCTACCTGGGCACTGAGCAGAACAAAGTCATGCAGAACAAAGTCATTAACGGGCAACATGGTTGCATGGTTGTAGTGTACTAGGCTGCTAGCTACAGTACAGAGAAAGAAAGGGGGTAAGTAGTACCTACCAACACGGACACTTAGCTGCAAGCACAAGCACTACCCAAACCTAGCCTGGTCTACGCTGCGCACTCGCTGGATTTGCGCTGCACGCCCGCGCGTCTATGCCGCACACTCGTCATATCTACGCCGCGCGCCTGTGCCGCGGTGGATCTGCGTCACACGCCCGCACCGCGCCACGCCTAGTCTGCATCATGCCGGCGCTGGATCTGCGCTCACACACGCCGGATCTGCTCTACACCGTGAGCCGCCACACTCTCTTGCTCTTTCTCGACTGGTTCTGGATAGAAGGGGGCCAGAAACCTAGAGGTAAGTGCACATTTCATCTGTCTGACACGTGGGGCACCCTGGTTTGCATCTTAGGGAGTAGGGCGTCGAGATGCCTTACAACTCCTGACCGCTCTAGCGCTAAAGCGACGCCTAGGCGACGCCTCAATAAGTATGCTTAGCACCACAACTGGTACATGCATCCCATCTATTGCTCCTATATTATTGCTGAAGTATGGAGCAAACCTAGGGTTTTGTAATCTTTGATGGACGATCATAAATTCAGGGTCCAATGGCCTAATAATATCTACTCCTAGCTTAAAAACACTAGACAAAACTTTATTGAATGTACAGTTTATTATATCCAATGATCTCACAAATCGATCCTCAACTTATCTAAGTGATTGAGGTGAACCAACTATCCATAGGAACGTCCCTAGAGCCTCCCATGTTGACATTCCTCTTGTTGCCCTCAAGCCATAGGACTCGACCAACAAATCATGAAGTTGATGAAATAATGGTCTACACATACCAAACATGTTGTAGTGAGGTTCTATTTGATAGTGTTTTATATACCCATTCTATGCTCGTAACAATGGCTACCCTCCTTGGAGCTTTATGCATGAAAGTTTCATAGTACATACCAACCATGAGGGCCACACTCACGAACTACCGACTCCTCTTACGACGAATGAGTACCATCTTCTCAATTTTATCATAACTTGAAGAATTACCATCTGAATCACTTGAAGAATTATCATCCTAATTGACCAAGAAAGAAACAAGTCAATAATATATTACAAACAATAATATAGCAACCTCGAATTGATACAAATAACAAGCTAGCAATATAGAAACAACAAGCTAGCAATATAGAATTCATACAAACAACCACACTCAGTACATAGAAACATCATAAAATTCATACAAACATCACTCGGTTTATAGAAACATCCACATAAAATTCATATTGTCACTAATACATATTGTTGCTCTGGCACCATCTCGTCTCACCTTTCTCAATGGCAGCTTTCTTCAAGACCTCCTGAGTTGCATCTTCAGATGTAGACCATTTAGTAACTAGCTCTCTCATCATCCTAACCATTAGGATTTTGTACCTCTTCCCAAGACTTGTTGCAGTGGACCGACAACTAGTACTACTTGACCTCTTCCTGCTATTAGCGTTCATTGGGATATGATCCAAAAATTCAAGGTCTCCATATTGTTCAACATCTTCTCCATCTCCTTCATCTTCTTGTCCAGTCATGTAGGAGGTGGATCCATCCACAACAACATAATGGAACATTTTATCAAGCTGATCAAGATACTCTCGCGGGCCATATTTTAGTTTCTTACATTTAGATTTGCCCTACAAACAACGTGAATGTTGATATTAGACAACTGAGTTGGCAGAGAAATTACTAGTTGCAAAACAAAGAATATGTACCTTTGTATGTTGCTCCCACCACAAATCAGGGGCAGAAAAAGTACCATTGGGGTGTCGACCCAAGACACTTTGTTTCTACAGAACCCCATATAAGGCGTAAAGAGTCTTTAGATGATGAACCGTGTTCCTCAACTGCCTCCTTTCATGCTTCAGTCCAGTTTGCATGAAATACTTTTTAGCAATTACCTTGTACCCTTGTCCTGACGTGGTACCTTTGTGACAATTTCCTACTCTAATTTGCTCAACGCACAAATCATAGAACAAATATGTATTTTGTTTCGACCATTGCACCTTGTTACATTTTATCTAGTATAGAATATAAGAATAGACAAACAATTACACGATAGGTGCAAGAATTGCTAGATTATAATAGAAAAATTTTTTCACAACAATTGCAAAAAGTCTGTAATGGTCACCTGAGAGCCTAGAAAAGTTCTTCATCAACATCAATTAAGTTGTCTTCTCCCATGACTTCAGCATCACCAGCATTCATCATTCCTCGACGACCTTGGTGCCCTCCGCTGGTTATCCCGGATCAGCCATGACCTCTGCTGCCAGCACCACCCTCTGTAATGGATCTGCCATGGTCTCCACCGCCGGCACCACCTTGGGCCATGGATCCCCCACGACCTCCACCTCCACTGGCAGCACCCTCGGCCAAGGATCCACCACGCCTTCCACCAAACAGGGACCTTGCATGCCCTCCACCACGGATGACCCTGCCACCGTCTCGTTCTCCATTATGAGGCACACATAAGCCAAGGGTGCCACTGGTGCAGTCCCTGATAAATCCATCTCCCCGAAGCATCTTCGAGTAAGAGGTGATATTTGTGAAATCTTCCGCCTGCGAGTTGAGGTCTAGTGCATGCATGCCTGCTCGGTGAGCTTGGGAAGATTCCGCCCATGAGAAGAAATCGTAGCCGGTGGCAGGAAAAACCGAATCCGGCTGGGAGAACAAATCCCTCAAGCCATCGTCGTTATGGTCATCCATTTGCTTGGCGGTGTTTCGGTGCAGCGAAGGATGGTGGCATTTCAGCGAGGCGACAATGTGGTGTGCAGGATGGAGGATTAGGACGGAGTGTGATTGTGATGTGAGTGGGGGATGCAGGTGCGGCATAGAGGAGCAGAAGGCCATTGCGAGAGGGCAAGGAGGGCAAATAGTGCCATGGGACCACTTTTTGCCTCTTTTAGCACCTAGAGGTGCTAAAGAAAAGAGTGGGCTAAAGTTTAGCACCCTTTGTTTGAATCTTTAAGTGCTAAAATTGAGACTACAGTGGGGAGCTAAACTTTAGCCTAGGATAAACAAATAGGGCCTTAAGAGTGCTCAAGTTCACTTTGCAATCAGAAGATTAAGACCCTATTTGTTTAAGCTTTAGCTTTTCAAGCTTTCCAGAAAGCTAGTTTCTGACTTTTGTAACTTAGGCCCAATTTGTTTGAGCTTTTGCTTTCTAAAAGCTAGCTTTTAGCTTCTGCTTTTGGAATGGTGGCTTTTTGAAAGCTAGGGTCTCTGAAAACTAGGGTCTGTTTGGCAATCTAGCTTCTACGAATATTAGAGTGGCATTTCAGAGATGTATAATATAATTATAATAAATTGCATTCATAAGTCTAAGTTCAAATGATATTACATTACTCTCTCATGGACATCAAAGCATCAGCAATACTATCATGAAAAACATTCATGTCACTATCTTCATCATGTCCATGTACTTGCGGCTGAGTTGATGTTGCTTGACCAACACTTGGAACGAAGTCTTCATTTTGATCACACATGTCAGCAAGTTCATCAGTCAAAGCACTCTCTCTAATAAAATTGTGTAGGGCTATACATGCAATTATAATCTTTGTTTGCTTTTCCATTGAATAACTGGATATTTTTTGTAATATGCTCCACTTCATTTTAAAAACACCAAATGACCTTTCAATCACATTTCGTAGTGACGAATGCAAGTGATTGAACACTTCTTTTTTTACCTCTTGGCTCTAGACCTTGTTGAAACTCTGGTAAATGGTACTTTTCTCCTTTGTATGGTGAAAGAAAACCCATTCAGTTAGGATAACCGGAGTCAACAAGATAATACTTTCCTACACATATTTAAAAGATGTTAGCAATAATATATGGGTCATATTAAAAATTTTCACATTGTAATATTTTTATACCTTCTGGCAAAAAAGGAAAACTATCAGCATAGTCCTGCAATGCTTCATTAAAAACCCTTGTGTCATGCACTGAACTAGGCCATCCAACAACAACAAAAATGAATCTCATATCAAAATCACATATAGCCAATACATTCTGAGTGGTACAACGGTACCGACCAAAATATGTAATATGTTCAGTAGAAGGCACAACTACAGGGATATGAGTTCCATCAATTGCTCCAATAGCACCATGAAAATGAGGTGAAAACTGATCCTCTTGTAGTTTAGGATGATCTGTAGAAAAATCTGGATCTTTTGGTTTAATAATGTCTACAACCATTCTGTTCAAGCAATTCAACACATGTGTAAACTTTCTATTGATGGTCTCCATAGATCTCTGAAATCTATACTCTACTTGGCTAAAAGATTGATAACTACCCACTGTCCATAAAAACAAGGCCAAACTTTCAATGGAATGCATACTCATAGTTGATTTTAACCTATAGTTGGTAACTAATGTGAGAAACCAAGGGTTGGTTTCGGAGTCTGTGATGAGTGATTGACAGTGTTTACCCTCTGGTTCGAAGGGGTACCTCCGAAGGGGTTCAGAGGTTGGTTCTCCGAAGGTGTTTGGAGGTTGTTTCACCAAAGGGTTCGGTGGGTTTGGATGCTGCAGATATTGCAGCAGAGTGTGCCTGTTGGAGGGGTCCGACAGTACACAATGACTGGGTTGTACCGAAGGTCTCGGTACTTTGGGCGGTACACCGGAGTGTGTGTCGAAGGGTGTTAACCCGGAGAGGTATTCGGGGTACTGGATACACTTGTCTGCTTGTCTATGGTGCGCAGGGGACTTCGGAGGCGACGGACGGGTCGTAGCAAGTGAACCTGGGTCAAGCAGGAGGCTTGATGCCAGGGGAGCAGAGAGCTCCATCACGAAGGCTGCGAAGGGGTCAAGGTCGGACCTCGGGTCAAGGTGCACCAGGAGAAGGGAGTAAGTGCAGAGCGTGGCTCCGTGTGAAGGTACCCCGAGGCAAAGTCCTCGGAGGCGAGGCACTTCGAAGGGTACTCCGAATGGAGTGACTTTGGAGTATGGTGGATCAAGTCCTCAGCAGAGGCAAGGTGTTCGATGTGTGCTCCGGAAGGAGGCACTCGAAGGTTACCCGACGAAGGTCTCAGAAGTCAAGGTGCATCGAAGGCATGGTCCGGGTGAGGCTCGTCGAGGAGTGTTCTCGGGGAGAGACACTGCGATGAAGTGCTCATGGAATGCTTCATGCAGAGGCCTTGGACGAAGGAGGGACTTCGAAGGGTGGTACTCCGAAGGTGGGGCTTCAAAGTGAAGCAGGCTTCGGAGCAAGGCTGGCTCCGAAGTGAGGTGGACTTGAGGTACTTCGGCCATGCATGGCTTCGATACACGGACTGACGAAGTTCGAGCTGGGAGAAGCTGCGAAGCCGTGGTGGTCCACTCCGAAGGTGTTGGTGTGAAGGCCCAAGGGCTTTGACGGCTTCAGCTCAAAACCGTCACTGTATCGGAGGCTGACTTCGGTGAAGCGAAGGCCGTCAGGCTCAAGGCTTCTCACCGAAGCTACCGCACCCCTCGCATGCGAAGGGGGGCTTCAGAAAAGTCAAAAACTGTAAAGGCTGACAATGTCTGCTCTGTAAAAAGTTGACGCTGTCCCCTCTACAAAGCTGACAGAGAAGCCTCCAAATAAAGTTGACTACCTTTTGTACCCCTTAGTTCTGATGAGACAAAACCAATGTAAACCCTAGTGGTAAAGTAGTCAATTCACTTGGGTGAATAGTGGCTATAAATAGTCGGGCTGGGTAGGTAACATTTAACACTTTGAGCATTCACTGTTGAGCTCCTGTACTAGCCACCAACTACTTTGTATTCATCCAGTGAGTTCATTTTTAGTGTTCCCTGTTCAAGCAGCGAAGCCCTGCTTCTGTGTTGAGTTTTTGCTTGAGCTTGTTTGCATACCTCGCTGCATACTTCGATTTCTAGTGTCGAGTAGTAGTGCACCGAAGCCTGTCTAGGCGAAGTGTATTTTGTGCGAAGTGTGCTTTTCAGTGTGCGTTTGCTTTGTGTAACTGGAGGCTAGACCTCGCTGTTTACTAACGAATCCCTGATCGAAGCCCGGTTCTTTTCCCGTGTTGAAGCCCCTAGCGAAGTCTGTAAGTGTGCGTTTAGACCTTCGTAGTACGAAGCCCAGCACCAGTTGCTGTCGCTAAGTATTTGGTCGAAGTCCTCAGAGGATAGTCCACTCCTGCGAAGAGTGAAGTGCGAAGCCTGCTCGAAGCACCCTGTGTGCGAAGCCTGCACTGACTTAGCAGAGTTGATTTTTCGGGGTTGTGGGTGGAGCGAAGTCTTCTTGGCTTCGAACTTTTGTTCCTTGCGAAACCTGTGTTTGGAGCTGTAAAATACCTCTGAATCAGAACTTCGAAGGTTGTGTTCGAAGCCTGTTCCGCAGTAGATCGAATTAAAACAGAAGGCTATTTTTAGCCTGAAATTTTAAAAGCTCCGATTCACCCCCCCTCTGGTCGCCGTTTCCGGTCCAACAATTGGTATCAGAGCAGGTAAAGATCACCAGTTGACCTTAACCGGTTTTGTGATCTATTGGCGACATGGAAAGAGTTAGTAAAATTCCTCTGTTCAATGGGACTGATTTTGTATACTGAAAGGTCCGCATGGAGGCTTACTTGCTAAGCCAAGGAAATGCAATTTGGGAGATTGTGGACTCACAATACTCCATTCCTGATACTCGCACCTCTCAAACAGAGAAGGATCATGTTGGACCGGAAACGGCGACCAGAGGGGGGTGAATGGGAGCTTTTAAAATTTCACGCTAAAAACAGCCTTCTATTTTTAGTTTAGTCAACTGCGGAACAGGCTTCGAACACAACCTTCGAAGTTCTTGTTCGGAGGTATTAGACGGCTCCGAACACAGGCTTCGCAAGGAGCAAAAGTTTGAAGCCAAGAAGACTTCGCTCCACTCAAACCTGAAAAACCAACTCTGCTAAGTCAGTGCAGGCTCCGCACACAGGGTGCTTCGAGCAGGCTTCACACTTCACCCTTCGCAAGAGTGGACTACCCTCTGAGGACTTCGACCAAGTACTTAGCGACAACAACTGGTGCTGGGCTTCATACACCGAAGGTCTAAACGCACACTAACAGACTTCGCTAGGGACTTAGACACGATAAGAAACACGACCTTCGATTAGGGCTTCGCTAGTAAGCAGCGAGGTCTA
The DNA here is from genome assembly GCA_019279435.1 of Zizania palustris. Classification (NCBI taxonomy): domain Eukaryota; kingdom Viridiplantae; phylum Streptophyta; class Magnoliopsida; order Poales; family Poaceae; genus Zizania; species Zizania palustris. The sequence goes on along the minus strand of JAAALK010000079.1, from coordinate 53,564,747 downwards.
GCCTCCTGTTACACAGAGCGAACGCACACTGAAAAGCACACTACGCACAAAACACACTTCGCCTAGACAGGCTTCGACGCACTACCACAGGTCACTCGAAGTGACACACAAATGATCAAAGTATGCAGCGAGGTATGTAAAACAAGCTCAAGCAAAATGAACACAGAAGCAGGGCTTCGCTGCTTGAACAAGGAACACAATAAATGAACTCACAGGATGAATACAAAATGTGGTGGCTAGTATAGGAGCTCAACAGTGAATGCTCAAAGTGTTAAATGTTATCTACCCAGCCCCACTATTTATAGCCACTATTCACCCAAGTGAATTGACTACTTTACCCCTAGGGTTTACATTGGTTTTGTCTCTACAGAACAGAGAGGTACAAAAGGTAGTCAACTTTATTCTAGAGGCTTCTTTGTCAGCTTTGCAGAGGGGACAGCGTCAGCTTTTTGTAGAGCAGACAATGTCAGCCTTTGCAGTCTTTGACTTTTCTGAAGCCCCCCTTAGCACGCGAGGGGTGCGGTAGCTTCGGTGAGAAGCCTTGAGCCTGACGGCCTTCGCTTCACCGAAGACAGCCTCCGATACAGTGACGGTTTTGAGCCGAAGCCGTCAAAGTCCTTGGGCCTTCGCACCAACACCTTCGGAGTGGACCACCACGGCTTCGCAGCTTCTCCTAGCTCGAACTCCGTCAGTTCGTGTACCGAAGCCATTCTCGGCCGAAGTACCACAAGACAACCACACTCCAAAGCCCCACCTTCGGAGTACCACCCTTCGAAGTCCCTCCTTCGTCCAAGGCCTCCGCATGAAGCATTCCATGAGCCCTTCGTCGCAGTGTCTCTCCCCGAGCACACTCCTCGACGAGCCTCACCCGGACCATACCTTCGATGCACCTCGACTTCTGAGACCTTTGTCGGGTACCTTCGAGTGTCTCCCTCCGGAGCACACCTCGAACACCTTGCCTCTGCTGAGGACTTGTTCCACCATACTCCGAAGTTACTCCATTCGGAGTACCCTTCGAAGTGCCTCGCCTCCGAGGACTTTGTCTCGGAGTACCTTCACCCGGAGCCACGCTCCGCACTTACTGCCTTCTCCTGATGCACCTCGACCCGAGGTCCGACCTAGACCCCTTCGCAGCCACCGTGATGGAGCTCCCCGCTCCACTGGCATCAAGCCTCCCGCTTGACCCAGGTTCACCTGCTACGAACCGTCCGTCGCCTCCGAAGTCCCCTGCGCACCCCAGACAAACAGACAAGTGTATCCAGTACTCCGGAGACCTCTCCGGGTTAGCAACATTCGGCACACACTCCGGTGTACCGCCCAAAGTACCGAGACCTTTGGTACAACCAATCATCGTGTACTGTCTGACCCCTCCGATAGGCACACTCCGCTGCAACAGCTGCAGCAACCAAACCCACCGAACCCTTCGGTGAAACAGCCTCCGAAGTCCCCTTCGGAGAACCAACCTCCGAACCCCTTCGGAGGGACCCCTTCGAATCAGAGGGTACACTGTCAATCAATCATCACAGACTTCGAAACCAACCCTTGGTTTCTTAATATCCCCCTTGATGAGTGTATTGACAACCAAATTCAAGTTCAAGAAAATTTGAAAAATTTCAGCACACAAGTGACCATTAAAAACTCAGAACCGAGCAAAATCATGTCACTTGACAAAAGAATTTTCCTCCCCTTTTTCAAAAGAGTAAAAGCCCCTTCGGCAAATCTCCCCTTTGCAAGATAAAAACTCCCCCTGAGTTAATTTACCCCCTTTGCTGCAGAGAACTCAGCAATTTCTCCTCCTTTGGCAATGCAAGCATCAAGGAGCATAAAAAAGATGCATAGCTTCGAAATGGGAAGAATTGCAAAGACATATAAAGCAAAAATATGCCAATATTAATACCAATTATCATGTGCTCAGCTAAATTTAACATTTTCCAAAAACATGATGACAACATGTGATTTTGTCATTTTGAAATAAAAGCATCACCACTCAATCAAGGTAACTAGACAAGTAAAAGCAGGGACTGCACAAAGCTAGTCAATTTCTACTATAGACAGATAAGTCCAGTTCAAGTGGAGCATTAAAAGCAAACTTGATGATCAATGAATTTTGTTGTTCTTTTCATAAAGCCAGGGGTTATTTGTTTGTCTACCTTATACTTTCCAATCAAGCCAAGCCTAGGCATGAAAGCCATCAGAAGCTTAAGGCGGTGATTTTGGCATACACTACACCATCCTAGTTCAGACCAATGTGCAATGGTAAGCAGTCTAGAATAGGGTAGTGCGACAAACAAACCCACCTGAATCTTTTTGCTTTGAAGCATGCAAACCATGGATTTTTGGAATTTTGATTAAGTGAACAAATTTGTTTAGCACTTGATGAATATCCATGAGTAAGTAGAACAATTTTTTCAAGTTGCAATGTTTAGCATCCAGAGAAAAGGAGTCTTTCTATTAAGAAGATAAAAGATAGGTAAAGCAGTCTTGCCTAAACATGCTAGTTTCAAGACTAAGCAGTGAGCACGGTTTAAGTTTGGAAAGAAAACATCATGCACATTAATGTTTCAGATATATTAAATAGAGCTGAGCTGACACGATTTCATGAATTATATTCAGGCATATAAGTGCAAAAGATGTAAGTGCAGTTTCACACATGACTAGCACATGCACACCAATCTAAAAACAGCTCCCCTCACAAAATGCCGTACGGGTGACAAATACCAAGTTCCCCACGCAAGTAGGCAAAACGAGAAGCATCGAGGAGTTTTGTGAAAATATCGGCAAGCTGGTGTTGGGTATCAACATATTGAAGTTCAATATCACCCTTCTCATTGTGATCTCTGAGAAAATGATATCGCACATCAATGTGTTTGGTTCTGGAGTGCTGAACCGAGTTGTTTGCAATACAAATAGCAGTAGTGTTATCACAGAAAAGTGGAACACTCTTATAATCTAACCCGAAATCCCGCAAAGTGGAAACCATCCACAAAATCTGAGAGCAACAGCTAGCTGCAGCAACATATTCGGCCTCAGCCGTCGATTGTGCAACACTAGACTGTTTGCGGGAAGACCAACAAACCAGTGATGTACCCAGAAAATGACAAGTACCAGATGTACTTTTCCTATCAATCCTACACCCAGCAAAATCCGCATCGGAATAACCTCGAAGACACAAAGAGGAAGACACTGAATACCATATGCCGAACTCAAGGGTATCTTTGAGATACCTGAGAATGCACTTTACCGCTTGGCGGTGCGAAGCTCGTGGTGAAGCCTGAAAACGAGCGCACAGACACACTGCGAAGTGTACGTCCGGCCTCGTAGCAGTCAAGTAGAGGAGGGAGTCGATCATGCTTCGGAACTCCTTCTGATCTACGACTTCTCTATCTTCGTCAGGATCCAATGTTACAGATGTAGCCATCGGAGTGGCGAGAGGCTTCGCATCGGCCATGTCAAATTTCTTGAGCAGGTCCTTGGTGTACTTCGTCTGGTGAACGAAGGTACCTTGTTTGATTTGCATGATTTGCAAACCAAGGAAAAAGGTGAGTTCACCCATCATGGACATTTCAAATTCCCTGCTCATGGCATATGCAAACTCGGCAACCAAAGCATGAGAAGAGCCACCAAAGATGATATCATCCACATAAATCTGTACTAGAAGGAAATCTTCGCCATGCTTGAGAGTGAACATGGTTTTATCAATAGAGCCCATCAAATACCCCTGCTCAAGCAGAAAAGACTTAAGTCTATCATACCATGCCCGAGGGGCCTGCTTGAGTCCATAAAGAGCCTTATGAAGTTTAAGGACTTTATGTGGGTACTTGGGGTTTTCAAAACCAGGGGGTTGTTTTACATAAACATCTTCGCCTATGAAACCATTAAGAAAAGCACTTTTGACATCCATTTGATAGAGTTTGAATCCCCGGGATGTCGCAAAGGCAAGCAAAATCCTAATGGCCTCAAGACGAGCAACAGGTGCAAAAGTTTCAGTAAAATAAATCCCTTCTAATTGAGAATAACCCTGAGCTACAAGTCTAGCCTTGTTTCTAACTATTGTCCCATCCTCCCCTTGTTTGTTTTTGAAAATCCATTTTGTTCCAATGAAATGAACATTTGGTGGACGATCAACTAATGACCAGACTTGGTTTCTATCAAAATTTTCAAGTTCTTCATGCATGGCATTGATCCAACTAGAATCAGAAAGTGCATGACTAACATCTAAGGGCTCGAACGAAGCAACAAAAGCGGAATCAATGAAATGAGCATGAGAACGTGTTACCCTTTGATCAAGCTCACCAATGATCTGCTCGGGAGGGTGCATCCTTTGAACATGGTGTGGAGCCTCGCGGCGAGATGCAGTCTCCCCCTCAACTTGTGCGTTGGAGTGGTCCAAGATGACCGATGTCGAGATAGTTGCTTCGGGACCTTGTGCCGAAGTGGTCGAAGCGGGGTCGGCTTCGGGGGTTGATGTCGAGGGTAGTAGTGGTTCATCCTCGAAATCTCCGGGATCTTCTTCTTCAAAGATGGTCTGTTCCATGTCGTGTTCATTTGCCTGTTCAAATGCAGAACTAACAGAGGGGGTTGATTCATCAAAAGTCACATCACATGACTCGATGACAGTGTTAGTTTCCAAGTTATAAACACGATAAGAATGACCATGTGTAGTGCAACCCAAAAAGATCCCGTCAGAAGAACGCGACTCAAATTTGTCCAAATTACCACGTTTTAGGATAAAGCAACGACAGCCAAAAACTCGAAGATGAGTGACCTTGGGCTGTCTCCCAAAACGTAGCTCATAAGAAGTCAAGTTCAAAATTGAGCGCAAGAAGATTCAGTTTGAGATGTAACAAGCAGTATTCATGGCCTCAGCCCAGAATTTTCTAGGAGTCCTATGCTCATCGAGCATCGTCCTAGCCATCTCAACCAAAGTGCGGTTCTTTCTCTCAACAACACCGTTCTGTTGAGGAACCCGCGAAGCAGAGAATTGATGTTCTATGCCATGCTCCATGCAAAAGTCAACAAAGAGACTATTTTTGAACTCGGTGCCATTATCACTTCGAATGAATTTTAATGCACCAGGGAGTTCAGTGAAAAGTCTCAAAGCCAAGCTCCGAAAGTGTGAAAACACTTCATCCTTGCTGGCAAGAAAGAAGACCCAAGAGTAGCGAGAGAAATCATCGACAATAACAAGCACATACCACTTGCCGCCTAAAGAACTAACCCGAGAAGGACCTACAGTGTCCATGTGGAGAAGTTCTCCGGGTTATTCAGTCATCACAGTGGTGACTGGCGAATGCGAAGCGGTGATTATTTTTCCATGTCGACAAGGAGCGCAAACTAAATTCTTCTCAAACTTGAGCTTGGGCAATCCTCGGATCAGACCTAGGGCACTCAGACGAGAGAGCAACTCAAAGCTCATATGCCCTAGTCTCCTATGCCACTTCCAAAGCTCAGAAGTAGAATGTGCAACAAGACAATGAGAAGAACCAGATGACTCAGAAAAATCAGCTCCAAAAACTCTCCCAACTCTAAAGATCTTACACACCACAACGCCATCAGAATTGAGTACTTGCGAAGTATCGCGATGAAATCGCACTTCGAAGCCCTCATCAAGCAACTGAGATACTGAAAGCAAATTGTATCCCAGGTTCTCAACCAAAGCAACATCTTTGAGAGTAAAGTTCGAGTTAATTCTTACCACACCTTTACCTTTCACTCTACTCCTTCGATTGTTCCCGAAGGTGATATGTTCCCTTTGCTTGGTTGTGGTGAGGCTGGAGAACCATGCTGCATCTCCGGTCATATGGCGCGAACAACCGGAGTCCATGATCCACGTGCCCTCCAAGCCTTGGTCTGTCGCCTACACATGATCAGAATATCTCGATCGCTCAGTGCTGGGGTGAGTGAAAATATGACGAGGCATCCAGCACTGAGTGACACGAGTAGTAGCACAGAAAAAGTAGACTGTCTACGCACATGATAATCGAAATGATGCAAAGTGCGAGGTCTACCTACATGCTGTGATCGAACAACATGACGAGGTCTCCTACTCTGACGAGGTACAAAGCTACTCGCTCGGGGTCTACCACCATATGGAACATGGTGAACACCTCGAGGAGCAAAACCTCTCCGAGAAGCACGAGGAGCCTCAAAGACAGGACGATAGTACAACTCAGACTCATGCATACTTAAAGATGGGTAATGCATGTCCTGGTAACTCATCGCCTGAGAGCGTCGCTCATCCTTGATGCGACGAAAACAGAACCCAACCAAATAACCCGCCCGTTGACAATAGGAACAATGAAAAACTCTCCTAGGGGCACTCTCATGGGTCACAGGAGCAACTCTCACATGCTCCTTGGGCTTCTGCTGAGTGGTTTTCTTGGGAGGGTTTTTCTTGGCAGGAGGAGTGGTTTTCTTTGATGTTCGGGTAGGCTTTTTGGCTGATGGAGTGTCTAACAGAGCTCTCTCTTTCTCTAGGGTAGTGGGTGAGGTAAAAACAGTTTTGTTCCCATTTTCTGAAGGAATCCTCTCAAACCCCAAACCTAGAGCTAACCCTGCTCTGTCGGCACACATCTTGGTTTTGGCCAAGAGCAAATCCATCCTACCCTTTCCCTCAGTGCATTTGTTAACCATAGAAAGAAGGTATTCATTTTCAGTCATTAGGTTCTCAACTCGCTCTCTAACAATGCCTAGCTGGTCCTTAAGGGTAATGCACGTGTCACAAGCAGGCTACACATCCTTAGAACTACCGGCCCTCTCCAATCTAGCCTCTAAATCATGAACATGTTTATCACATAAATTAATGCTCTCGCGTAATAAAGAACAGTTCATGTATTCAATAATATCATGAGGTCTAGAATCAACCATCAAAAGCTGCTTCTGTGCAGTCTCAAGCTCAGATAGAGTTTGAGCATGTACAGAACGCAACTGAGCAAGCTCACTCATGACAACAGTACACGATTCACATTCAGCATCATTTACTTTAGACTTAAGCATGGCATACTCAGTAGAAACAGATTCTAGCCTAAGTCTAAGGTCTTTTCTTTCTCTAGCGGCTTGCACAAGTAATCTATCCTGACCAAGAACTACTTCATTCAGCTCATCTAATTTAATTAAGAGCTGGTTAGAGGATAGTGGTACCTCAGATGAGTCAAGCTCATCGCCGCTGTGATCGCTGTCGGCCATGAAGCAAAGGCCGGTGAAGTCTCGTCCCTTCTTGTCCTTCTTGTCCTCCTTCCTTGGGGACTCCTCCTCCTTAGAGCTCGACTCCTCAGTTGAGGAAGTGTCGATGTCACTGAGAGCAGCAACAAAAGCTCTGGAAGCATCTTTGGCTACTCTCTTAGCCACCTTGCCGCGCTTGCCCTTCACAAAAGGCTTCCTCTCCTTTTTGTGGTATTTAGGGCGCTCACTCTCATCTCTCTTCTTGAGCTTAGGGCAATTAGCCTTGATGTGAGAAGTGTCACCACACTCAAAACAACCACTAAAACCACTTCTTCTCTGATCCCGTCACTCAAGATGAAAGCGAGTGAACCTTCTGGCAATGAGAGCAAGCTCATCATCATCCAGAGTATCCACCTGCTCCTTTGTGACGGAGACTAGGGAGGACAAAGCAAAACCATCTGCAAGAGCACACATGCCAGATGTGCTTGGTTCTGCAGTGGTGCCACGGCTAGTGCTAGAAACCAGTGCCAATGACTGTGGCAAAGAGTTTCTGTGCACCGCAAGAGATGCCTTGGCAATCTCTGTGGACTTCAACTTGCTGAAGAGCTCATCACAGGTCAATGTGTCATAACCTGCAGACTCCTCAATGCTGGATATCTTCACTTCTCATATGCTACGGTCAAGAGCATAGAGAAGCTTGATAGCCCTGTCATGATCATTGTAAGCAAGCATCCCGTTGGACCGCAAGTTACTCACTATCGCATCAAAGCGAGAAAACATGGCATCTATAGATTCACCAGGTGCCTGCACAAACAGCTGATACTGTTGATTGTATGTGCTTTGGCGCCTGCCTTGATCTGTGTAGAGCCCTCATGAAAAATAGTGAGTGTTGTCCAAATTTCCCTAGCAGTCCTAAGGTGCTGCACCCTATCAAACTCACTCCGGCTCAAACCAATGAACAGTATGTTTCTAGCCTTGGAGTTGGCATTATACTGATCTTTTTCTGTTTGAGAGGTGCGAGTCTCAGGGATGGAGTATTGTTAGTCCACAATCTCCCAAATTGCATTTCCTTGGCTTAGCAAGTAAGCCTCCATACGCACCTTCCAGTATGCAAAGTCAGTCCCATCGAACAGAGGAATTTTACTAACTCTGTCCATGTCGCCAAGAGATCACAAAACCGGTTAAGGTCAACTAGTGATCTTAACATGCTCTGATACCAATTGTTGGACCGGAAACGGCGACCAGAGGGGGGGTGAATGGGAGTGTTGGCGTAAAAGTTACACCAACAGGTTCTCAGTAGTTAAGAACAAACAAACAAGAGGTTTGTGTCTTTAGGACAAACTTGAGCCTCCGTAAGGATAACAACTCAAGAGGTCCGAATGTATGTGTTTGAACCACTGGCTCTGGATCCCTCTTACAAGGTACAAAGGGGGGTATTTATAGGGAGAAAAGCTAAAGGAATAGACCTATTTACCCTTATATTACAAATGACCCTCAGTATTATAAACGAGGTTATACGTGGTAAAGTGCTGCAGGGTAGATGGATAAGCAGGGCATCCAATCAGTCACGTCGTCCTGCTTCGAAGCTTCCTTTCTCCTTTCGAAGGGTCCTCCGAGACTTCGCATCGTGGCACCCTTCGACCACGCTGACGTATCTTCGAGCATTAATCGACCATCTTCGGGACTTCCTTAGAGCCTTCGGAGGGTCAACCTTTAAGTCGCGGAAATGAAGTAATTTCCCCCAACAGTAGCCCCTCGGATATGCCTTTCTGTAGATAATCTATTTTTTTTAGAAAGAAGGCAATATACGAAAGGAACATTTTTAGTTTCTGAGGCTTAAAAGGAATGCGAGGATACTTATGGTTTAGCCCAGAATATTAAACCCAATATTTTTAAAACGTCCATCTCCGAATTTTGGCATAATGAGGAAAACTCCCTGGAGCAGCATGGCTTCGGAGCATAAGTGCTACGAGAGCAGTTACGGAGCGTGACCGTCGAGCGGGCGGTTACGAAGCGTGGACGTCGTGGGGTGCCGTCAATATGACCGTTACGACGCAAATAACCGTTACCCTCTGTAAGAAAGGAGTAACGGTCAATTTCTTCAGCGGTTGTACGCCGTTTCACTTTCCAGCCCCACTTGTCAGCGACGGAAGCCGAACCTGCAGTGTGAAACTTCTCGAAGAGCAGTATAGATTGTGCGGTTATAAAAGGGGGAGAAAGGGATTACTGGAAATTTTTTACCGCATTCACCGTTCTTGCAAATCACCTTTCCCCTCAACTTCTGCCCCTTCGAGCACTTGAGTGTAATGGCGAGAACCAGCCACACCACTCCTTTGGCGGCCAACACTATGGCGCAGCGGCAGGCATGGGCGGCATCAGCAGCCACAGCAATGGCGGGGGGCCCGGGCGGCGGTTGGCCCAAGAACCCTCGGGCGCTCCGTCCGCCCTCCAAGAAGAAGATGGCCCAGAGCTTCGTTATTGGTCAGTCAGTGAGCACAGCGGAATCCATCGAGGAGGCGGTAGATGGGAAGTTGGGAGCCGGAATGAGGACTCGTGTTCCCGGGACAGAGTCGACTCCGCGGCCTCGGCGAGGAGAAGTGGTAGTCTTCGAGGCATTCTTCGAAGCTGGCCTGGGGTTACCAGCTGTGGATTTCTTAGCAGAGGTACTGGACATGTTCCATATTACTCTGCCTCAGCTGTCCCCCAACGCAATCGTCCGTCTGGCCGTCTTTGAGTGGGCTCTTCGGGCGGAAGGGTGTGAAGGACGCTCCGAAATCTTCGCAGCAACCCACGAAGCCATCTGCCAGCCGAAGCCTCAAGATGGGCCCGGAGACTCGAAGGTGACAGTGGCTTTCGGCAGTGTCAATTTTCAGCTACGGCGGGAGCACGCTCTTCATTTCCCTGCGAAAGTCATAAACGATCGATGGTATACAAATTGGATACTTCGGTGGTTTTACGCCGAAGTAGGAGAAGACTCCCCCCTTTCGGGCCCTCTTCAAGAGATTTGGTTCCGGAAGGAAGCGGACATCTCCCCGAACCCTAGCCTGCTCACGACGAGGCTAGGGTTGCTGACTTCTGTGGCTCGTCGTATGAGCATGCGGGACCTGGCCGAAGAGTTCGTAGGCCTTCGGATCTCACCCCTCGGAGCTAGTTGGCCAATCTCCATCCCGCGAGCCTCGGAGGGGGACCTTCGAAACATAGGTACGTCCTTCTGCCTGTGGCATCATTTTATATGAACATATTAATTATACTTATGCTTCTTATACCTTTTCCTTTTCAGCGGCGCCACTGGCCTTATCTCCGGACGACATAGTCCGGGCTACCGAGCGAATTCTCGGAGCTCCTTCGGTAGCCGAGAGGCAGAGGAGGTTGGAACTGGTAGGGAGCTGGGAACGCTCGAACAGGGTGTGGAGAGCCCTTGGCATGGAGCCCCCGCCGCTTCCCGACTTCGCCCCGGCCGGAGTGGCGGCTCGCAAGAGGAAAGCAGCGGCCGAGCCCACTAAAAAGGCTGGCAAGCAACCTGCTCAGAAGAAGGCGGTGAAGCAGCCTTCTCACTTGACGCCTGCTTCGTCTTCTTCGTCGCCGGACGAGCGGAGCCCTACTCCCGAAGAGACAGAAGACTCCGGAGGCGCCACAGCGAAGGCTTTCGAAGATTACCTTCTGATCGATGAAGACATGGGGGAGGTCCCCACGACCCTCCCCGACAGGGAGGATGTTGACGTTACCCTTCTGACTCCTCCTGCGCCTGTCGACGTGCAAGTAGAGTCAAACTCTCCCTCCGGCTTGCCTGCACCCGAAGGGGTTTCAGCGGAGGTTGTGGCCCCGACGGACGAGACCGAAGTCAGGACTTCGGGGGATGACTTCGACAACATCCTCCGGTTGTACGAAGTCCTGGAGGATCCGGCGATCCTTCCTCAAACGGCTCTTGGAGGTATTTTCCCAGAACTTTTTCTTTTTTCATCGGCATTCGCTTGCTATCTGCATAATATGTTAATTAACCCTGATACTTGAAACAGGTACCTCTTCGGGTATCGAGGCCTCGGTGGTGCCTGACGTCCCTACTTCCTCGGAGACAGTCACCCGTATGGACCCTCCGGCTCCTCCGGGGGCTCCGAGCCCGGTGACGGAGAACGTATCCTTCGGAGCGGACGATGTGCTCCCTGGGACGGAATTGGCTCCGGCCGTGCACTACTACAAAGCGACACTGTAGCGGCGGGCAAAATCGACCTATAGTGGCGGGCATCCAGTCCGCCACTGCTCTAACGCCACTGCTATCGCTGGTTAGCAGTGGCGGTCAGAGCGCCCGCCACCGCTGTGTTAACAGCAGTGGCGGGCGTGCTGACATCATCTGCCCGCCACTGCCGTTATCAATAGCAGTGGCGGGCAGATGATGTCAGCACGCCCGCCACCACTATGTCAACAGCAGTGGCGGGCGCGCTGACCTCATCTGCCCGCCACTGCCGTTATCAATAGCAGTGGCGGGCAGATGATGTCAGCACGCCCGCCACTGCTGTGTATAAGCCATAACACAGAATGCTGTGATCCCACAAACCAAAACACAGAAATTATATGCTTCACACAGCCATCCACATACACAGCAGCAAAACATCCACATATCCACATACACAGCAGCAAAACATCCACATATCCACATACACAGCAGCAAAACATCCACATATCCACATACACATCCACAACAACAACACATCAACACAACAACCATCAATCTCATCAATTTTCAAAAATTCACAATATTTACATTCTTCCGGTTTTTGTTTCGCAATAACCATCCATCAACACAATTCATTGTTTCACAAATACATGCTCATGCGGTTTATGTTTTCTTGGAAGGCTAACTCATATCTTAATTGGTTCGCCTTTTCATTCTTCCGGCCCAATCATACAAAGTTGGATGCTTGGCCACTTCACTCTCAGGATCGAAAAATACTCCAAGCTGATGAAGAATCTCATGCATCGTGAAGCGGCACATCCTTGATACGATTTCGTACATTTGTAATTCAGAGAGTTGGCTCTTCTCGGCAACGGTTGATGGACCTGACGCCTGCATACGTAAAATATAAGTAAATACGCTGCAAGTTATATTAGATTAACACACAAGAAATCAACTTACTTCTTTAGTATCCTCAGATACTGTCCGCCCAAACTTTCCTAAGTTATTGCTCATGAAATCACAAGTATAGTAGCCACAATGCACGGAACCAAGAGATTGTTTGTGACACTTCAAAATAGACAAAGTTAGAACGATATATAGTTTGGCTTTATCAATTGAATTAACAAATTTAAAAATATAATATTACCGGAAAGTTGGTTCTGATAAGCATTTCTTTCGGCCTCTGTGGATCATGTGGGCCACCTAACTTTTCCACGTAGTATCTATGTGCACTCTGAATAACATTTAATATATCTTGATATTCTTTTTTGGGTTTGTCGAGCGAGTCGAGCACATAAACCCTTGAGCTTTTTGGGTATATCAGAAGTGCAATCCAATGATCACTATCGAAAGAAGTAATATATGATTATGTTAGTTTCATAATCGATAAAACGTGTTTAAGTGGATATAGTGGGTATACTTACTTAAAGTTATATGCCCACATATAATTTCTCTGTCCTTCCATTGATACATGCACCGCGCAATATACAACGCGGCACAACTCCTTTTGTTCTTCTTAAGTTTGTCTTCGTCTTTATTGAACATTTTTCTTTGAAATTTTTTCTTACCCGCAGTCCAGTACTTGCTATCATTCTGGTTTAGTGTCGGGTTCAGCGCACTTTGGCTTATTAATGACGGGTTTAGGTACCCATACAATTTAGACTCGTCACCGCGTGAATTACAACTGCATATGTTATAAAACAATAGTCAATATAAGACATTATTTATTTTTTCTTTGTATTGACAAAGTATAAAGTACTTACATGCACCAGAGCATCATGCTTGTGATGTCGGTTCGCTTCAGACGAAACATCCGATGGAAGTCGTCGAAAAATAGTGCAAGCTTAAACTCTGGGCAATTGAATATTTCTTGTGGAACCGTCAGTTCTATTTGTGTTACACCTAACGAAGACGCTTCGAGGTACCAGTCATGAAATGTTTTCATCGCCCAAGGCATACAATTAAGTACTCCTTGGGGTAATAATGGTTTGCCTGGTTCGTATTCGATATAATCCTCGTCTCCGTAGGTCCTCTTATCAACAGAAAGTGAGCCCGCATGCTTTTGTACTGGAGCCTTTATGGGAGCCGCTTCGGGCATAGAACGTGTTTGCCCCAAAGTATTAAAAAATTTATGCATTTCAGATTTCAGCGCAGAACACTGCCCAGCTTGAACAGTTATCTTGTGGATTGCTGGCTTTGGGCATGCATCTTGTTTTTCAGGCTCGGCAGCAACTAGCACTGGCACTTGAGGATCAGCCGGAACTGGCACTTGAGGCTCAGTCGGAACTAGCACTGGCATTTGATCTGGCTCTGGCACATTTGTGTTGGGCTCATCAGTGGGCTCAAGCACTGGCACTAGCTTTGTCACTTGAGGATCGAAGTCACTT